>CM066921.1:18329683-18594019 GCA_033964015.1 Scolanthus callimorphus
CCTGTGTTTCAATTTGTTTTGGATTCTTCGTGAGTAATGCACTAGTCAATTGAAACACCCACCCCTCACCCCTAGGGACCCAGGGAAGGGTGGGGTTATCGTGGGGGTTTAAAGCATTTTAAAACAAGAGTCTCTTCCGAGGGGTGGTGGATTTGACTGGTTTTGATTCTGGAACCTGTCCCCACCCCCCGGGGAATGTTTATTTGCTTTCAAATAAGTTATTTCGGTCAATCTTTCACTTTGATTTTGGCCATGCAAATCTACATGTTAGCTACGATGCAATTCATTGGAATCATTCGATTTTAATGCATTTTTCTGTACTTGCATCCCTTGTTTCATATAGGACACCACACTAGCTGAGGCCCACTCCCCTTTGACGATCATAGAAAGGTGTGTTCTTTCTTTGATGCTTGCAAGTAAAAGGTGATTTCGGAGGCCCCAAGCACGCTGGGGCCAACCACCCCCCAAAATGCGTCATTCAAACTTTGACTCAACATGACTTTCCATCCTCTGAGGCTATTTTGACCAAATTTGGTAGATAGGATAACATTACGATGACAAATATTTTCCATTACTTTTGACGTCACTATGATGCTTTGTGACGTCATCAGAGATTGCGCAATCGTTTGATCATTTTTAAGAATTGGAATATGCACTATTTCTGTAATGGCGATGATACACCTTAGCAAGAGATGTTGAAAACCGAAAACCGTTTGTTGATAGCATATAAAATAGCTGAGGTCTAGCACTTCAAAGAATCACCCCCTCCCCTCCCCTACCTTTTTTGTTACAGTAGCAAATGTATGGGAAACAAACTCACTGGTATTTTTTTTTTTAGTTTTTAGTCAATTGAACCGATTTCTGTTGTTAAGTGTCAAGCAAAATGGTATCTAAAATCGTATGATTTTGAAATTTTGAATTTCGTCCTTAGAGCGAAGATATAAAGCATTGTTATATTGTGACGTCATAATCTATTACGTCATGAGTATACATCTTTTGGATTTTAAACACGGAAAATAAATGATCGAAAGTGGAAATGTGTGCAATTATTTTGTAGTCAACTAATATAACCTATAAACTAAGATATTTGTATGTGCAATGATGTTACCGGTGCAGTAATTAATTATTTTGTAAACTTTTTCAACTGGTAAGGTAGATCCAACCTTATACAAATCATGAAAAAATCATAACTCAGCTAATATAAATCCTAAAAACAAACGGTTTTCGACGTTTAGCTTTTCTTGTTGAAATCTATCATTGCCGCTACAAAAAACAAGCAGATTCAACATTACGAAAAATGGTCCAATAAATATGTTACCGCCAGTGACGTCACAATCACCATGGTGACCACTCAATACATTGAAATGTTTGTCTTCATAATGTCATCCAATGTACGAAGTTTAGTAAAAATAGACACAAGGGGTAGAAAGTTATGGCGAGATTTGATTTTTGGTCACTTTTAATGACTCATTTAGGGGGGTGGTTGGCCCCAGCGTGAAGGGTAGGGGCATTTCACAGGAATTTCCTCCCGATGGAGTGGGGACTTAAACAGCTTTTGTTCAGGGGTAAAATCAAATCCCCAACCCTTCCCCAGGTCCCTAGGGGTGGGGGTTTCAATTGACTAGTGCATAACCGGTTTGTCCCCAGCCAAATATAAGTTAAATGTTATGCATCAATAATATTTTCCTTGCTCAAAGGAAAGTCAGCAGAGTGCACAGAACGTTTTCCCATTTCTGTTGGTTCAGAATAAAGAGAGCCTCTGTTATATGTTTCTGCCGTAGTTTCATTGTTTTCATCTCATTCAAAAACCCAATAGAAGTATCTTGATCCAAGTTTTTCAAACTTTTCTCAGGGGGAGCATGCCCCCTCAAACAGAAATTATTTTGTTTTTCTGTCTCATTTCTATTTTCTCTCCCAACCCCCCCCCCCCCCCCCCCAATTTCAGACCCTTCTACAAAATTGCTCCACCCATAATATGGAGTTATGTATTTGGAACACTTTGGACTTTGTGGCCTTCTGCTTAACACCCGTATGGCCAGGAGTAGTGTCTGGTCCAATATCTTTTGAAGGGTCTGCACGCAAGTATAGTAACTTGTGTTATTTCCATTATGAAATCTAGATGGCAACCTGTTTCAATATACAGCTGAGGGTTTTTATAGAATTGGGTCGACATAGAGTTTCATTGTAGTACTCCAGGGTGGAGAACTTTGACATTATATTTCTCCGTTTTTCATTTTGTTGTTCATGGCATACATTTAATTTCCAAAATAGACCAAAATCAAGGAAGTGATTCTAAGTGTTTCAGTAACTGGATTTTTGGCCACTTTGTCAAAATTGTCCGGAATCCTGGTAAAATGTCTCATATTAATTTCTCTGGTGTATCTATCAATAATATTATCTTGTGAAATTATTCTACTTACTATTCTGTCAGATAATGCAGTTTTTTCCACTGAGGAATAAATATTGTCCTGAATAAATCATGAAAGTTATTGTGTCCCCTGGTTATTGTGTCCCCCAGCTGACCCCCAGCCAGTAATCCTCGTTGAGAGGGGTAGGCTGTATTGGAAAAAGTAAAAAAGTAAAGTCCCCCCCTGCCCAGAAAGCGTTGAAAAGTGACCCCCACCCCAGTATTTGTATGGAAAAGAGCAGGGAGCATGCTAATTCTGACTGTAAGCCGTGGGACATGTGCCAAGCAATAAAATAAATCAAGCCAATCAAGCAATGAAATTTATTTGAAAATTTGAAAATTTAATCATTACAAAATTTGAAACTGCAAACTTTTTTAGGGTTGAAAAGATTACCAAATATTTTAGAGGGATATTTTCGGATATTTTGCAGGGATACAGCTGAGGCACCAAATGAGGCAAGATATGGGGATTAGGGGATATTTTGGTCCCCAGACTTGCCTCTAGACAATCCCTCTGTGTTGAAATCAAACAATTCACTTGTGACCGAGACAACTCTGGGCTGAGATATATGGTATTTGTGTAGGGACAGCATAAAACTGTCTATCTCAGGGGTCATATGAGTCAAGAAATAGGACAGGGCAATTCTTGTTAGGGGTTGCTGTAAGGTCTAACAGTCCCAAACAGCATAGGGCTGCTGTTAGGGAAAAACAGCTGGGAGGAAGCATTCCTTACTCCCACGTCTTAAAGGCGGGGCACATATTATGATCAACACCTACAGCCCTTACAGCCCTAACAGCCCTGGCTGGCCTGACAACCCTAACAGCCAACAAACCTAACAGCCCTAACAAACCTAACAGTCCTAAACAGCAGAGAGGAAGCATTCCTAAAAGGCGGGGCACATATTATGATCAACACCTAACAGCCCTCTGTTAGGGCTGCTAGGACTGTTAGAGCTGTTAAGACTGTTAGGGCTGTTACGTCTGTAAGTGGTGTTAGGGTTGTTGTGTTTATCATAATTTGTGCCCCAGGTCTTTTAAGAGGTGGGAGTAAGGAATGTTTTCTCAATGCTGTTTGGGCTGTTAGGTCTGTTAGGCCTAACAACAGCCCTAACAAGAATTTCCCTGTCCTATTCCTTGACAGGTCAGGGGTTGGGCCAACTTTCTTGATTGTGCGTGCCGCATATGTTAGCCACAACACCAAGATATCTTGCATTTTTTTTCTCATGTGGAACAGGTGCCAGTTTTGTCCCTACGCCAAAGTTGTCCCAGGGTCTTCTCCATCGTTTTTCAAAATGGTGGTTGACTCGGGAGAAGACCCTGGGGGAGGCTGAGTCACATGACCGTTTCACAACAAAGGACAACCTCGTTCCCATGTTTTCAAACAGTGGTCATGTGACTCAGCCTCCCCCAGGGTTTCCTACTCGACCAACCACCATCTTGAAAATTACCCACAAGACCCTGGGGACGAGGTTGATATCTCGCCTCATGTGAACAAGCCCTACGGGTGTCTACATTTTTATTAGTTGAGTTGTCCTCATGCTTTTTGTGTTTTGTAAAAGGCAGAAAGGCAATAATATTAGTCTAAATATAATAAATGTATTTTTATTATTAACTACTACCATCTTTTATTCCTTATACTAGTTGGGAGCTCCGCTTTTAGGCAGTGCCTAAATCTATATATTAAATTAGAAACTGCCGGGTACGTAGGTTTTCACCTACGTACCCGGCAGTTTAGCGTGTTTGACCGAATTTTTTTCTAAGTGTAGAGTCGCTTCAGAGACTACAGATCTTGTAAATTGTTCAAAATAAATACTTTATAGCAAAGAGGGTTCGCTTATAAGTTCTCTATAAAGATAAAGTATCGTTTCTTTCTAAATTCTAGTGGTTTTCGCATATTTTGACAATAATGTTTTAATAGACTGCCGGGTACGTAGGTGAAAACCTCCGTACCCGGCTGCCGGGTATCTAGACACTGCGTAAAAAATAAGGACATTAACTTTCCTACAGTAAATGAATGGTATTCGTCTCGAATTTTCCCTGGGAGACGAAGTGAAATATCTTGAAACTCCGGCAAAACCAGGAGAGCTGATATCCCTGCTATATTATCACATAAAAGCTTATCTACTACTGTCACTTCAGAACTTTACAAATGTTAATGTACACATTGGAAAATTAGGACTTAGGAATTGCTGGCAAGTGATTAAAAAATCTTTCCACATCTGCTAGGTTTGTCTTGCCAATGAGAGCTCCATATGGACCATTAAGATGACTGACTAGCAGCAAAACTTCATTACCTTCCCAACAAAACACACTGACAGACCATTGATAATGCCAATCGCTGCTAAATTGGGTTCTTTAACAAGCCTTTGTAAATAAAAAGCAAGGGATGACTGTGGAACAACTTTGTTCTGGTTGGTAAAGTCAACAGCAAGTGGATCCTCAGCTGTAATGTTACCAATGCTGGAAATATAAGGAGCAGCCTCAGAGACAGTGAGGTGAGTTGGCTGACCTCCAGTTAGTGATCGATTTCCAACCATCAAACTGCTTTCTAGCTTCCCTCAATCAAACTTTGAAACTCTTTAGAATACATAGAATTCAGTTATTCGCCATCCTAGCGAAATGCCCAACACACAGCATCTTTTACTATCTTTTTCTAAGCAAATGGCCTAACTTACCGTCTGCTAAGACTCAAATTGGACCCAAGAGTTTGATTGATGGAAGCCAGAATGTCAGAGTTCACAGAATACTCAAAACAGCTGTAAATGATCATACCTTTATAGATGACAAACGTCGAATCACATGCGCTGCATGATTCGTGGGGTGTTCTGTGACCATGAGGCACTGTGATGCAATATTTTTTTTTTTCCAAAGCGAATCATGATTTCTTTCCACTAAATATAGGAGACTAACAGGGGCGTAGCCAGCACTTATGAGAGGGGGGGTTCCAAAATTAAAAAAATAAAACTCCACATAAATCGGCCGTTTTTTGCGTTCTCGCCACAGGAAACCAAGCCAAAATATTGATCTCGGGAAAAAACTAGCGTTTGAAGAAATTTGCTACATTTTATTGGAGCTTTTATTTGTTGTCTATTAGATATTTGCCGAATTTTAGTAATAAGTCGGTCCAGAACAGAGGCGAGGGGGGGTTCCGCTGCGGGAGAGGGGGGGGTTCCGGAACCCCTGGAACCCCCCCCTGGCTACGCCCCTGACTAAGTCACAATTTTGCCATGCAGTATTCGGTCATTCCGGTCGTCCGATGGTGCCTGGTAACCAGCCCTAATCACCATATTAAACTTATTTCTATTATTGATTTTCCTCGTTCAAAGAAAGTTTGTTTCATGCTTGACTGTATCAAACAAGCTTCAATTTTATGAGATGCTTTAATTTTCCCAGAAACTTTCTATTGTTTTTCACCCGAATTTCGATTCGTGTGGCCGAAAATTTCACGTAAAACTTGCATATTTCTGTACAGTTTTTCGGGCCTGAGAATTCTCGGTTGCTGAGAATCAGCCTCCAAGTTTACAAATGTTGGTTGAAACAACCTAGCACTATTTACTGTTTTGTGAAAAACTCTCAAAATGGCAGCTCAATCGTTTCGCGAGCGATACTGCATATGGTGAATTTCTTAATCCACTGTATTCTATTCTACTGATTTGGAATATACTAAAACAACTATCTCTTTCTGTATAGATTTGTACAACCCTTGTTCTGACTACCGAATGAGTCCACGTTGACTCCCGAAAGACCGAATAAGACGCAATAAACTAGACTCGATTTCTAGAACAACAACTTCTCATTCGCGCCGAAAACTACATCTCCCACGCGACTTGGGCTCACGTGACTACATGCAATACACAGGGTACCCAAATTCTGACCCTAACATATCCCCCTCCGGGATTTGCATGGATTACAAAGTGCAAATCACTAATTACCAAAAAATGTAACAAATGTTCAATGTCTTTACTGCGGTTTTCGTAATTCTGCGAACTCTCGCTATTGATTTCTAACCGTAAAACCGCCTTCTGGCTTCCGTCAATCAAGCTCCCGAGTCTTTTCGTCGTTACTCTTTGTGCTTTTTCATTGGCCAGCGCCTAAGCAGTGCTAAAATGGCTTCCTGTCGCGACAGCAACGTTACGTGCTGGCCAATCAAAAGCACTAAGAGTAACGACGAAAAGACTCGGGAGTTTGATTGACGGAAGCCAGAAGGCGGTTTGACGGTTGGAAATCGTTAGCGAGAGTTCGCAGAATTATGAAAACCGCAGTAACTTCGACTTAATAAATCTTAAAGTCTTAAACCTGAGTGTTCCGTGTTATAATAAATATCTGATACTTGACATCCGTGGCGCTGTACAAAGTTCCAGTGTATTACATTTCTAGTTATTGCAGTACAATTGTGATACATCAGCTTCCAAAGGTGAGAGTCGGGTTATAGAACGCCGTAGAATCTTCCCTCCGACTCTTACATCCACTACACGTACAACTCCGTCTCGACCTGGGAAAACTTCCTCGATCCTTCCGACCTTCCAGTCACGTCGCTTTGCATCCGGGTCAATTACGAGCACAGTGTCTCCGTGTTTCATGTTCTCCGCTGGTAGGAACCACTTGTGTCTCGATCCTATGTGAGGCAAATATTCACGCATCCATCGGTTCCATACTTTACGAATGAGTTCCTGCACACGCCTCCATCGTTTGCGCATGTTATGTGCAGTTGTGTCTACACTGTCTGGAGCTAGCTCCCCTCCCATACATCCAATCAGAAAATGGTTCGGAGTCAACACCATCTCGTCGTTGGGGTCGTCACTCACTGTAGTTAAGGGTCTCGAGTTCAATAAACTCTCAACACCTATAAACACAGTCATCAGTTCTTCGTCGTTAACATCCGCTCCCGATAATTCCGCATAAATAGCTCGCTTAGCAGCCTTAATCATACTCTCGAACACTCCCCCGAAATGTGGAGCTTCAGGAGGATTGAAGTCCCATGTAACACCTTTGTTGGAAGTGATTCGCGCAACTTTGTCTTGATCAATCTGACCGACCAACTCCTTGATCTCCCGCGCAGCCCCTACGTAGTTAGAACCATTATCACTGCGCATCAGTTTGGGCCATCCTCGTCTTGCTACCATCCGCGTAAATGCATTCATAAATGCATCAGTTTCTAACGATGTCGCCATTTCTAAGTGACAGCACCGCGTTTGTAAACAGGTAAACAAGCATAAATACCGTTTGCTTCTAGGTTTCCCGCGTCCTTGCATGGTAAAGAACGGTCCTCCGAAATCTGTCGAACAGTTATCAAAGGGTCTATGTGTCACCTCTAACCGTAAACGAGGTAACGGTGCCATCTGCTGTTGTCGTACAGCTGCTAATCGATAAAATCGAGTACACTGCGCACATCCTCGAACGCAATTCTTTACATTCTGCCGCGCATGAATGACAAAGTATTTTTCTCGTAAATGGTTCAGTGTGAAGTTTAAGCCCATTTCGTGACCTTCCGACTCGTGATGATACTTTACAATCAGTTTCGTAACAGCATGGTTGTTAGGTAAAATGATAGGATACTTAACGTCCTCCGATAATTCCTCAGCATATCGCAGTCTTGTATTACACCGAAGAATCCCATTGACTAATATGGGTGTGAGTGATAAAACGCTACTCTTATTGGAGAGAGGTTTGTTCTCTGCTAACGCTTGTACTTCCTCTGAAAAACACTCCCTCTGTGCTAATTTGATCAACTGTTCCTCTGCAGTCTTTAACTCCGCACTCGTTAAATCTGGACTTTTCTCTCTACACCTTTGTGATTTCCGTGTATTGTTCACAAAGCGATTGATCCAGCCTACCACACGTACTAGTGAGATTCCTACTTCTAATGTTCTCTTTGCATTAACCCTATACCACTTGGAATATCTACTAAGATCAATGTGACTCTGATCATCAGCCTGTGCTTCAAGTGTGTGATATATAGTACTCACAGTTGGTTGCTCTATGTTCACGTCCTCAGTTGGTTGTCGTTCTCTCTTGTTCGACTTCACCTCCTTGTAAGCTTCTGGAGCCTTTCCAAACTTACGATCTGGCCATTGATCTTCTTCACGCTGCAGAAATGATGGACCATGCCACCATAACTCATCCGTTGCTAACTCCTGAGCGTGTGCCCCTCTTGTCGCTTGGTCCGCAGGATTGATTTGGTTGGAATGTAACGCCATTGAGCTGGATTAGACTCTTCGTGGATTTCTCCCACACGATGAGCCACAAAGGACTTGTAGTTACGACTTTGTCCTTGGATCCAATAACCAACATTTGAACTGTCTGTCCAGAATGTAACCTTGTTCATAGGAACACTGAGCGCTAGACATACTTTCTTAGTGAGTCTCAGTCCTATTAAAGCACCCATAAGTTCTAAGCGCGGAATACTCATTGCTTTTAGAGGCGCTAACCTGGTCTTTGCTGCAATAAGTTGAATGCTTACCGAGCCGTCTTCGTACTCATGTCTAGCATAGACCGCTGCTGCATATGCACATTCCGATGCATCACTGAATGTGTGAATAGTGATATCACTTACTGGTTTGTCTTCCTTCAGACATCGTGGGATGCAAATCTCCTCCAGCTGTTCAAGTTCATCAAACCACTGTTTCCACTTTACCTTCTGATGATCCGGTAACTCATCATCCCATCCCAGAGCTTCCATCCATGCCTCTTGCATCAACAACTTAGCTCGCAAAACAAATGGCGACAGAAATCCAAATGGATCGAATATTGTTGCAGTCTTCTTTAAGACATTACGCTTGGTGAATACAAACTCTGCAGGGGGTGCACTCAAAAGAAATACAAAGTTATCGTCTGACACCCTCCACAACACTCCTAGAGTCTTCGTTGACTTTGACTCACTCATTTCTAGTCTTACTTCTGTTGCTCGATCTTCTTCCGGTATGTCTTCAACTACTTCCGGTTTCTGAGACACCCACTTCCTTATATGGAAACCTGCTTTGTCTCCTAGCTCTGTTAACTGTTTGCGTACTTCCTTAGCTTTCTCGACTGACTCTACTGAAGGCATCAGGTCATCCATATAACAATTGTTCTTAACTACTTCACTCCCTAAAGGATACTCTTCCTTGTGGATATCTGCATGTGTCTGCCAAACATACTGAGCAGCAAATGGGCAATAACAGCCCCCAAACACATATCTCGTGAATTCGTAGGTTTCTGGTTTTCTACAGGTGTCTAATTCCCTCCAAAGAAATCTATGTAATGGTCGATCTTCAGGCATCAGTGTCAGCTGGTGGTACATCTGACTTACATCACCAACTAACGCCACACTTTCTTTGCGAAATTTAACTAAAATGTCCAAAATGTCTGATTGTAACTTAGGGCCAGTTAAAGCTTCACTGTTCAAGCTCTTACCTTCCACTTGCGCTGATGCATCAAATACTAGGCGTGTCTTTGAAGTGGATTTGTCTGGTCGACTTATAGGAAAATGTGGAAGTAACCACTCAGTTTCTGTTTCTGGTTCTTCGGGTGGTACTTTACGAATGTACTTCTTATCAAGATACTCGTCAATCACTGCCTGGTATGATTCCGCTAACTCTGGGTCACGTTCCAATTTCCTCTCAGTGCCCTTCAGCCTCTCTTCAGCCATTGGTCGGCTATTAGGTAAACTGGGTCGATCACTTCTCCAGGGTACCGCCACAGAGTAATGTCCATCTTCAAATTTCAAGGATTCACTGACCTTTCGATATGCAATTGTCTCCTCTGGATTCATTACTTGTTCTGTAGGGGTTATTCCCATTGTCTCTAAATCCCAAAAGCTCTTCAAAGTCACATTGAGATCATCCACAACACTATCTTGTACACGCAATCCCTCAGACTGAACAGTGCGAAAGGTATGACATAACTGGGTGTTACATGCTTCTCCAGTGTCTGCCTTAACTCGTCCTACGGCAGTCCATCCTAGAGGACATAGCCTTGCGAAAGGTTCTTGGTCTCCCCCAATGACTTCCTTCATTGGATACATTAGCATATAATTATCAGTGCCTAGTAAAATGTCAATAGTCCCTCGATTAGCAAGCTTTGGGAAAGAAATGTTCCTAAGATGGTCCCATTTGTCCTTAATGTCTAACCAATTAACAGGTTTCATTCCTCCACAGATTTTCTTGGAAGTCTTAGCACTAATCACTGTATCTACATTTCCGTCTACACTTTCGACACCAATGTCAAGTGGCATAGAACTGAACCTAACTTGTTGATTGTTAGCCACATTTACAGTTATCACATGCTTGTCCCCAGTTATTCCTAATTCTTCAACTACATCTTCATTTATATAGGTGGTATCACTACTCTCATCTAGGAAGCAATTCACTAAGAGTCTCTTATTGCCATTCTTCAAAATTACTGGGATTGTTCGCAATGCTACGTTATTGATACTTGCTGCATGTGTATTTGCATCCCCCTCCGTGGGACCCCCCTGTTCCTTTGTTTCTCTTTTCTGTGCCTTTGAACTATCTTCAGTGTTATGTAGAAGCCTATGGTGAGTTTCTTTACACCCCTGAACATTACACTGCCACCCTCGTGTACAGTCATTACCAAGATGTGTGTCTCCTAGGCATCGATAACAGAGTCCCAATTTTTTTGCAATTCCCATCTGTCTTTCACTGTTCTAGCTTTAAACAAATCACAGTTCCAAATTCTATGGGGGTTTTCCCCACAAAATTTACACTTAGGTGTCTTATTATCACTTAGATATAGTCCAAATGTTCTTCCCTTTCTTTGTTCTTGTCTTATTCCTGACCCCCCTTTAAGCCCATGCTTTAATTCTGCTGCTTTGATCTGGTAATCTGCTTCTTCAGCAGTCCAGTCTTTCAAAGTGATTAACGATTCTATCTTCTTATTCTCTGTGAGCCATCTATAGTACTGTGCAACTAATTTCTCAGGGAGTTTTTCTAGTATAAGGTTGTACAATGTTCCTATTTCTAAGTCCGATTTCCAGTCATTTTCTTCTAGGTTAATAACTGCACGTTCCAAAACGTATGCGAATTTTTCGAGATCTTTAGCGTTACTCTCTCTTACGTTTTGCATCTTTAGCAATTCTTCTACATGCGACTGAATTTCTCTTCTAGTTCCTCCATATTTTCGTGTTAATCTAGCTTTGGCGGCTTCATAAGCTGTTTCCGAATACCCTAATCCTTTTATCGTTTCTAACGCTTCGCCCGCCAAACACGCCTCAAGCCTTAGCATTTTAAACTGAGCAGACAAAGATGTCTTGTCGACACATGAACTGAACGTGGCGTTCCAGTGTGCAAATTCGGTTTTATTACCACTGAATGTGGGTATCTTTATTCGCTCTAGATTCCTTGCTCCTACATCACTATTATGGCTCGAATTATTCGTTAGAGAACTACTGTTTGGACTTTCAACATTGTGAGTACCTGAGGACTTGTAGAGGGCATGTCTGTGCTTTGAGTTTGACTTACCGACGCCGACTTGACCGATTCCATAAGCGCCTTTCTTGCAGTTCTCATTTCATCTTCTAGTCTCTTCTCTATCTCTTCAATTTCCTCTTCTGTTTTTCTTTTGAGCCTTTCTCATTCAGCTTACTATAACCTTTCGCTAATTCTTCAAGTAATTCAACAATTTCCACTCTTTTAAATTCGTCGATTCTAGCGAGGATTTCTCCGACGGCGATGGTTTCTTTGTTTTCGCTTGCAATCTCACTGGCGAGCTTATTCAATAGCCTCGTCAAGGAGCTCTTAGCTTTCTTTTTCCGATTCTTCAGACTTTCTATCTTCTCTTTCAATTCCTCCGGACTACTTGTTTCTTCGGACGGAAGCATTTTTCAGCCACTCTATTCCTTCTTTTCCCCAGACGGGACCGAACGACACTCCAAAACCAACTCCAAACTGTCAAAGCATGCACCGTTGCACGCCGCCGACTTTGTGAATGAACTGGCCAACTCCCAAGCCACTTATAACCACTTTAGGCTCCGAATTCCGATGAAAACTCTCCAAAATCCGACAAAAACTAAGCTAAATCCGGCTCGAAGGACCATTTATGTTCTGACTACCGAATGAGTCCACGTTGACTCCCGAAAGACCGAATAAGACGCATAAACTAGACTCGATTTCTAGAACAACAACTTCTCCTTCGCTCTCATTCGCGCCGAAAACTACATCTCCCACGCGACTTGGGCTCACGTGACTACATGCAATACACAGGGTACCCAAATTCTGACCCTAACAACCCTTTTGTATGCATGATGTCCATTCCTTCGCACTTCCTAGCCAGGGCGTATCCCAGCGCTGCGCCCCTCACCCAAATCTGGGCTCACCAAATGCTGGGTTCATGAAATCATCTGAATCATATGCCTTTTCCCAAAATGGCGACTTTTTGTTCCATTGGCCCTTGGGTTGTTGCCTCATTCTCATGAAATTATCTTTCATCTCTGAGCATGAGTGAACATTAAAACAAAAGAATAATTTCATGAGAATGAGACATCACGGCCAGTGAGCTATTTTAGAAAAGAGTGTGTTAATGTCATTGCCCTTTGTGATACTGTAATCACAATACCATTTTTTTTAGTTTTTGTGTGCCTACAAACTTGTTGTGTATCCTTCCTTTTGTATATGCTTGTCTGTGTCTGATTTTCTTTTTGTTTGTACCTAACCACTTTTTTGTGTCTATAACTAACTGTAGTGTTGTGTTAGCAAAGAATTCTTTTTGTACATATACCAGTTTATTGCACTCAAGAAAATAGGCATAAAATTATTTTTTTTGCATATACAATTTCATCTTGTTGATTCAATACATTTTTAGAAACATACACCAGTCAATCGCAACATAACACAACACTACAGTTAGTTATAGACACAAAAAAGTGGTTAGGTACGAACAAAAAGAAAAAACCCAGGGGGCCTGTAATGGAAATGTATGGGATTATTGTGGGAGAGTTAGAGATAATACTAAAAATAAAATTTCATTTTCCATTTTTCAGGAAGACCTACCAGTATGTTTGCCATCACATCCTATGGATATTACAGTGGTTAACTGACCAACATGTTTGGTTGCATTAGCCACTGGGCCACTGTCCTCTGAAATCGGATACTACGTGCCCTGTAGTGATCATGAAAGCGTCATTGTTTGAGGTTGTGTCTAGGAAATTTGACATGGATCCATTTGTTGGTTGCATGGAGCATTCCATAATGAAAGGACAATGGGATAAGCAGTAACATTCCTGAATTTATTACTACCAATATACATTTATCTGTATTATTGTATAAGTATGTTGTTGTTTTTCCTTGACTACAAATTTGTACTGGCAAAGTATATAGAGACACTTGTCGAAAGGTGGTAGTCTATGTAAAAATTGTGGATTATACTTTGTTAAAATTTATACCCAGAGACATTTGTTGTATTATACCATGTAAAACATTATACTGTGTAAAAAAATTTATGGTAGCATACTATGTAAAAATTGTGTAAAAATAATTTTGAAACCTTCCATTAGTATACAATGTAAAATTGTGATATTTGTGAAAGTACACTTTGAAACCACTTCTAAACCATTGCATTAGTATAGTGATAGTAGTATATCAGGGTTTTTTGAGACGTTTGTAAACAGGAACGCATACTAATTTTTAAACAGGCATGTATTTTTTAAACAGGCATGTATTTTTTAAACAGGCATTTGCATTTTTTAAACCGGTAATCCTTCAGTAAACACAGCGACGCGTGTCGTTAATCGTTAATTATTTATAATTTCTCGGCCTTAAAAACTCTAAGCGCGTGGGTTTCCTTCACTCTCACTCTAATAACAAGTCCTACTTAAACTAATCGAGATATTCAACACTACGCAAAACAATGTCTAACCCTGCGTTACACACGAGAAATGGCGAAGTGCTTTACAAGTTAAGAAATTTCACGAGATTCATTCTAAGGAAACAGTTTGTATATAGGGACGAATAACAAACAACTACCCTTGAAAAGACGCACTCGCCTCATTCTTTTCCACTCTAAAAGACGCACAAGGTCGTTTTATTTTATCAACACAATGGTAGTCGAATACAAGCTCGGGTATCTCGGGGAGACAATGCTGCTGAGAACCATTTTCAAGGACAGATTAGAGTACACATCAGGAGTTTACGCCTGGCCAAAAAAAAAAACAACAACAACAACAACAAAACAGATTCGACTTTTGGCAAAGTTGTCTTTGTTTATACTAAAATCGTTATTTATTTATTTTTACAGAGAATAACATAATTAGTAGAGAAGTAATTAAAAGAGAGAAAGAAGTAATTAAAATGTTTAACCATTAATCAGAGTCTTGCGTGTCCTACCTGTCCTAGTGTCCTAATTCGATGACCCTATTCCGCCCTTTTCTTGGTATAGTTAGTATAGTTTATTTCCACGTCTTACATATAGAGCGAATATGATAAATAATGTTGGGGTCAAGCGATGTTAATTAAGAAAGTTAATCCATAATGCTGGTCATTTTTTTGTTTGTTTATGATAAACAGCGTGTTCTTTGTTTCGTTTTAGCGTCTTTTATTTAATAACTTTTTACAGTACACACATTACGATAGGTTACAAGAATAAAATAGAGATATTTAAATATCTAGATTCATCTACACTCGGGACCCTTATTTACACACCGGTTAGCCTATCTTAGCCTACACAGTTCATTTTTGTTCTGTTCTGAATTAGAAATCTACCTTTGCGTTCGTTCTCGGCCACAGTAAGTCAAACGAGTCACGGAGAAATTGTTTTACAGTAGGCTCATCAGGGTAGAGTCCAACAACTTTTGTAGCACCAGTTTTGATGTGTTTTAGTTTTACAGGCCACCAGGTCTTTCCATTTCCTGCGTTGCAAGCAGATATGCCAGGAAGAACTTGATTGCGCGAGGACTTGAACATTTCGGCGATGTAGTAGCCGTCAGGAATAGTATTCATAGGTTTATTGTCAAATCCTACAGCCTCTTGCCATACGTGCGGCGGTTCATCTGACCAAACTATTGGTGGAATTGCCCAGCACGGTTCTGACCTCGCGCGCTTAATTGGAGGTTGTTGAATCGTAGTAATGTGCGTCAATTGATTGTGAGATTTCTCGTCCTTTCCCATGGTACTGTTTACTGTAGCATACACTTTACAACTACCAAAAATATCGGCCAGTACTTGCTTGTTTGCTGGGGTATCTGGTTTGTTATCTACCAAGATGTAACCGTATGCTTTTTTGTTTCTTGGAGATAAGCGTCCATAAAACGTTCCCGATTTTTATCAAACATACGTTCGGCCACAATCCCTATTTGTTTCCGGTCGCCGGGACTTCGAAACAGCGCTAAGTACTGGGCATTGCGACTAATGTCGGTATTGAACTTTCCTTTTGGGAACATGTTTTGTAACAACAGAACCACACTAGCGTTTCTGTGGCGACCCTGAGTAAACAGGCGAGCGACCAGTCCACTATCTGAAGCTTCCGTCATCAAGTCGTCCAGAATAATAATGTTGTTATATTCGAGATTTATTTCATTGAGATCGTTGGAAAAGTCGGGAAGCCCTCGCTCGAAACGGATGGAGTCACCCAGAGATATCTTCATCTGATTATATATTTCTTGCCATTGATTATAATACCAATATATCTGCATTGTTTTCTTGTCTTCGTAAAAGATTCTGTCTTTTTCTAAGATCTGGCGCACAAAAAATGTTTTCCCACTTTGACTTGGGCCAACGACTAATAGAGAGAACTTGTGACGAAATTTAAAAGCGGGATAAGGTTCCGTATTCAAGAATGGTGCTTCGCTTGAACCAATTCGGCCTTGGTTCGCTGTTCCTCTTTTTCTGATACGCGAGAATTGCTTGACCGTTGAAGATGTAGCTTGTGGTGTAGCACGTGGCTTGACTGAAGGGTGGATGGAAATGTAGTTGAGACAAGACAAGTCTGTGGAGGTGAAAATACCGCCATTTTGAGCCATCGTTTTCTCTCGCCCCCATAAATCTGATGAACCTGTCGCAAGTGATCACCTAAATACAAAACATTCGCCTTATTGCACACCGGGCAAATTCTCTTGTATTTGTAAGGCATCTTGCTCCAATGAGGTCCTAACCAAAATGAGGCATGATGTCAACTTTTCTAACATTTTAAAGTTTGCTGAATCATGTCGATACCAGGGCGTTGGAGGGCCGATGTGGGGCAGATCCCAGGCCGATGTGGGGCCGATGAGGGGCCGATTCCAGGACGATGAGGGGTCGATCCGAGGCCAATGTGGGGCAGATCCCAGGCCGATGAGGGGCCGATGTCGGGACGATGTGAGGCCGATGTCGGGACGATGTGGGGCCGATGTCGGGACGATGTGGGGCCGTTTCCAGGACGATGTGGGTCGATATCGGGACGATTTTAAGACGGTTCAGGCGGAACCGTAGACATGTAATACCTTGGTAACCACCCTTACTAGAAAACATATAAAGGGAGATGCACAGCCAGGCAAGGCACACTTTATCTTTGACACTCAGGGTGTACATTAGAGATATGATATGGAAACGACATATTCTGATAATGAGGACGTTAACAGTCAAGACAGTGAAAAGTCAGTAGAATCTGATTATGATTCGGTAGATGAAAGCTCACAGTCTGATGATTCTGAAGGTGAAAGTTCTGATGAAGAATGTGTCTGGAGTAAACTCCAGGACGAAGCAATGCGCCGCCATCATCACACTGGGAGGGACTTGTAAAACAGTACCAGCAAGTTGGTAATACCGAAGAGGTCGCTGAAGCGAAAGCAACAAACGAACTTATACCCAAATTTAGAAAGGAATTAAGACAAGTGTTGTATGAAAACCTTGAATGGATGCACCGTTTGAAAAAGGACCCGTACTTTAAGAAAATAAAAACACTATGGAGAACATTAAGAATGATGATGGACTTGATTGGGCAGAAGCCACACAAGCAGCCATAGAAAAACGCAAATTTTTACTGAACAAGCTGTTTAAAAAGCAGTCAGTCCAAAGCAACCAGAAGTACCTGTCTGGAACAGAAGATTCTATAACCGATTTTGAGTTTACATTCTGATTCACTTCATTCCGATTATTTCAGAAAATAAAGATCTAGATAAGAATAGAGTCCAAATGTCAATGCCCAACATATATTAAAAGCTACGTGGATCATATGTGTCTTGTAAAGTTTCTACCTGAGATGCTAATGAAATAAACAGCAAGTATCTTATTTACGTTGTAAGGTCTTTATTATATCCATTTTGAAATCACTGTCAATCCGTGCAATCTGATTGGCTTACAACAGTGCGATTCGTTCACAAATCGCATCCTTTTGAGTCTAAGTCGCATATTTTCTCAACCAATCAAAATGAAGCATTCAAATAAATCAACCAATCAAATTTACCTGTAATTGTGCGATTCATTCACAAATCGCATCCTTTTGAGTCTAAGTCGCATCTTTTTCTCGACCAATCAATATGAAGCATTCAAATAAATCAACCAATCACATTCAGTATTTAAAGGCACTGACCAATCAGATTACAGGTAAATAATGAAAGGAAAGAAAATTTTCGGGTTTTCTATTTTCTTCCTTTCATTATTTACCTGTAATCTGATTGGTCAGTGCCTTTAAATACTGAAATGTGATTGGTTGATTTATTTGAATGCTTCATATTGATTGGTCGAGAAAAAGATGCGACTTAGACTCAAAAGGATGCGATTTGTGAATGAATCGCACAATTACAGGTAAATTTGATTGGTTGATTTATTTGAATGCTTCATTTTGATTGGTTGAGAAAAATATGCGACTTAGACTCAAAAGGATGCGATTTGTGAACGAATCGCACTGTTGTAAGCCAATCAGATTGCACGGATTGACAGTGATTTCAAAATGGATATAATAAAGACCTTACAACGTAAAATAAGATACTTGCTGTTTATTTCATTAGCATCTCAGGTAGAAACTTTACAAGACACATATGATCCACGTAGCTTTTAATATATGTTGGGCATTGACATTTGGACTCTATTCTTATCTAGATCTTTATTTTCTGAAATAATCGGAATGAAGTGAATCAGAATGTAAACTCAAAATCGGTTATAGAATCTTCTGTTCCAGACAGGTACTTCTGGTTGCTTGGGGACTGACTGCTTTTTAAACAGCTTGTTCAGTAAAAATTTGCGTTTTTCTATGGCTGCTTGTGTGGCTTCTGCCCAATCAAGTCCATCATCATTCTTAATGTTCTCCATAGTGTTTTTTATTTTCTTAAAGTACGGGTCCTTTTTCAAACGGTGCATCCATTCAAGGTTTTCATACAACACTTGTCTTAATTCCTTTCTAAATTTGGGTATAAGTTCGTTTGTTGCTTTCGCTTCAGCGACCTCTTCGGTATTACCAACTTGCTGGTACTGTTTTACAAGTCCCTCCCAGTGTTGATGATGGCGGCGCATTGCTTCGTCCTGGAGTTTACTCCAGACACATTCTTCATCAGAACTTTCACCTTCAGAATCATCAGACTGTGAGCTTTCATCTACCGAATCATAATCAGATTCTACTGACTTTTCACTGTCTTGACTGTTAACGTCCTCATTATCAGAATATGTCGTTTCCATATCCATATCTCTAATGTACACCCCTGAGTGTCAAAGATAAAGTGTGCCTTGCCTGGCTGTGCATCTCCCTTTTATATGTTTTCTAGTAAGGGTGGTTACCAAGGTATTACATGTCTACGGTTCCGCCTGAACCGTCTTAAAATCGTCCCGATATCGACCCACATCGTCCTGGAAACGGCCCCACATCGTCCCGACATCGGCCCCACATCGTCCCGACATCGGCCTCACATCGTCCCGACATCGGCCCCTCATCGCCTGGGATCTGCCCCACTTGGCCTCGGATCGACCCCTCATCGTCCTGGAATCGGCCCCTCATCGGCCCCACATCGGCCTGGGATCTGCCCCACATCGGCCCTCCAACGCCCTGGTATCGACATGATTCAGCAAACTTTAAAATGTTAGAAAAGTTGACATCATGCCTCATTTGGTTAGGACCTCATTGGAGCAAGATGCCTTACAAATACAAGAGAATTTGCCCGGTGTGCAATAAGGCGAATGTTTTGTATTTAGGTGATCACTTGCGACAGGTTCATCAGATTTATGGGGGCGAGAGAAAACGATGGCTCAAAATGGCGGTATTTTCACCTCCACAGACTTGTCTTGTCTCAACTACATTTCCATCCACCCTTCAGTCAAGCCACGTGCTACACCACAAGCTACATCTTCAACGGTCAAGCAATTCTCGCGTATCAGAAAAAGAGGAACAGCGAACCAAGGCCGAATTGGTTCAAGCGAAGCACCATTCTTGAATACGGAACCTTATCCCGCTTTTAAATTTCGTCACAAGTTCTCACTATTAGTCGTTGGCCCAAGTCAAAGTGGGAAAACATTTTTTGTGCGCCAGATCTTAGAAAAAGACAGAATCTTTTACGAAGACAAGAAAACAATGCAGATATATTGGTATTATAATCAATGGCAAGAAATATATAATCAGATGAAGATATCTCTGGGTGACTCCATCCGTTTCGAGCGAGGGCTTCCCGACTTTTCCAACGATCTCAATGAAATAAATCCCGAATATAACAACATTATTATTCTGGACGACTTGATGACGGAAGCTTCAGATAGTGGACTGGTCGCTCGCCTGTTTACTCAGGGTCGCCACAGAAACGCTAGTGTGGTTCTGTTGTTACAAAACATGTTCCCAAAAGGAAAGTTCAATACCGACATTAGTCGCAATGCCCAGTACTTAGCGCTGTTTCGAAGTCCCGGCGACCGGAAACAAATAGGGATTGTGGCCGAACGTATGTTTGATAAAAATCGGGAACGTTTTATGGACGCTTATCTCCAAGAAACAGAAAAAGCATACGGTTACATCTTGGTAGATAACAAACCAGATACCCCAGCAAACAAGCAAGTACTGCCGATATTTTTGGTAGTTGTAAAGTGTATGCTACAGTAAACAGTACCATGGGAAAGGACGAGAATCTCACAATCAATTGACGCACATTACTACGATTCAACAACCTCCAATTAAGCGCGCGAGGTCAGAACCGTGCTGGGCAATTCCACCAATAGTTTGGTCAGATGAACCGCCGCACGTATGGCAAGAGGCTGTAGGATTTGACAATAAACCTATGAATACTATTCCTGACGGCTACTACATCGCCGAAATGTTCAGTCCTCGCGCAATCAAGTTCTTCCTCTGCTTGCAACGCAGGAAATGGAAAGACCTGGTGGCCTGTAAAACTAAAACACATCAAAACTGGTGCTACAAAAGTTGTTGGACTCTACCCTGATGAGCCTACTGTAAAAATTTCTCCGTGACTCGTTTGACTTACTGTGGCCGAGAACGAACGCAAAGGTAGATTTCTAATTCAGAACAGAACAAAAAGAACTGTGTAGGCTAATAGGCTAACCGGTGTGTAAAATAAGGGTCCCGAGTGTAGATGAATCTAGATATTTAAATATCTCTATTTTATTCTTGTAACCTATCGTAATGTGTGTACTGTAAAAAGTTATTAAATAAAAGACGCTAAAACGAAACAAAGAACACGCTGTTTATCATAAACAAACAAAAAAATGACCAGCATTATGGATTAACTTTCTTAATTAACATCGCTTGACCCCAACATTATTTATCATATTCGCTCTATATGTAAGACGTGGAAATAAACTATACTAACTATACCAAGAAAAGGGCGGAATAGGTCATCGAATTAGGACACTAGGACAGGTAGGACACGCAAGACTCTGATTAATGGTTAAACATTTTAATTACTTCTTCTCTCTCTTTAATTACTTCTCTACTAATATGTTATTCTCTGTAAAAATAAATAAATAACGATTTTAGTATAAACAAAGACAACTTTGCCAAAAGTCGAATCTGTTTTGTTGTTGTTGTTGTTTTTTTTTTTTTTTGGCCAGGCGTAAACTCCTGATGTGTACTCTAATCTGTCCTTGAAAATGGTTCTCAGCAGCATTGTCTCCCCGAGATACCCGAGCTTGTATTCGACTACCATTGTGTTGATAAAATAAAACGACCTTGTGCGTCTTTTAGAGTGGAAAGAATGAGGCGAGTGCGTCTTTTCAAGGGTAGTTGTTTGTTATTCGTCCCTATATACAAACTGTTTCCTTAGAATGAATCTCGTGAAATTTCTTAACTTGTAAAGCACTTCGCCATTTCTCGTGTGTAACGCAGGGTTAGACATTGTTTTGCGTAGTGTTGAATATCTCGATTAGTTTAAGTAGGACTTGTTATTAGAGTGAGAGTGAAGGAAACCCACGCGCTTAGAGTTTTTAAGGCCGAGAAATTATAAATAATTAACGATTAACGACACGCGTCGCTGTGTTTACTGAAGGATTACCGGTTTAAAAAATGCAAATGCCTGTTTAAAAAATACATGCCTGTTTAAAAAATACATGCCTGTTTAAAAAATTAGTATGCGTTCCTGTTTACAAACGTCTCAAAAAAACCCCTGATATACTACTAGTGATACAATGAAATTGTGACAGTACACTTCTCAAACAATACTGTGTGATGAATTAGGTATTAATTTTTTTTTTTCCAAAATTTTTGTGACCGCTTGCCCTAAACTGACCTTTTGCAGTTTTACATTACGCAATTCCTTGTGGTACTCTCTGTTATATGCTCGATCTCTACTTCTCTTTTGGCCAGTACATCATGTGCATTCTTTTTTCTATTTTTCTTATATTCTGTCTTTTCTTTTATTCTGTTTAATTTTATTTATTTTATTTTTTGGTCTGCTGAGAAAAATATACAGCAATAAAAAGCATAATAGGAAGGAGAAAACATGCTAAAAGTGCATCTAATTTTCACTTTTTTTGAAATGACGATCGATAATCCTAAGAAATATGCATGAAAACAATGAAGCAATGCAAAACAATTGAAAAAGGTGCAAACTTTTAGTTACCTTTCTCTCATCGGAGAAATGTAAACATCTGCATTTTTTTTTTCCTACAGTGTATCTCTTCCCCCACCTGCATTCATGGCATCATTTAGTACCAGGTTTCTAACTTTTGTTCTGTGAATGGCCTAACCTATCTACAGCATCATAAGTCGCTCTGGTAATGGTGCAATCCTTTATACTGTGTGTTGCTCTGGAAAGCCTGTTTTCGATGAAGCAAACACAGCATTCAGCCCTCTTGAACACCAGCAGCTATCGCAGTTTTCTTATCCATCACAAAAAAGTGCTTATCACGACCGATTATCACGGTCACAGCCATCTTGGCTACTTCGAGTTTTCCCTGACTCTCGCGCTCAAACGTAGTCCTAGTAGTAGAGTCTGTTAAGGGAAAAAATGGGTAAAATCGTGCACTTGTGCGTAAAGGCGCCAAATTTGGACCAAATGTTCCTTAGGTGAAATAAATCAGTTTTCGGGAGGGGTGCCATCATTTCGACCCAGGGGGGGTAGGGTAGGGGCAATTGTGTCTATTTCCTAATTTCCCAATATTTCCTTGGTATTAAAGGGTTATAGATAAACAAGACCATGACAATTCTTCCTGTATGGTGCCCTTCATATTGGACTAGGTTTGGAGTGCAACAAATGTCCGGCAAGGGGGGAAGGGGAAGTTTTGGGTCACATTTTCGTGCTACCCTCAGAGATCATGATTTCATCGTACAATCGCAAAATTCGACATAAATGTTCCTTAGGTAACATTTAACAGTTTTCGGAAGGGGTGCCACAATTTCGGCCCAATGGGGGGAGGGTAGGGAGAATTTTGTCCATCCCTGATTTACCCTATATTTCAGTGGTATTAAAGAATTATCAATAAACAAATCCACGGTTATTCTTCATGAATGTCCCCTTCATATTTGACTAGATGGGATGCTACAAACATTTGATAAGGGGGAGGGGTGAGTAATGGATGAAATTTACATGCTATGCGCTTTTTAATTGCAATTTGATTGTACAGTCACCAAATCAGACATGATTTTCCTTAGGCAACATATAACAGTTATCGGAAGGGGTGCCACAATTTCGGGCCAAGGGGGGGAGGTAGGGACAATTTTGTACTTTACCTGATTATCCTTATATTTCAGTGGTATTAAAGAGTTACTGATAAACAACACCATGTCGATTCTTCATGAATGGTCCCTTGCACATTTGACTAGATGGGGTGCTACAAACATTTGTCGAGAGGGAGAGGCGGGTGATGGGTGAAATTTACATGTTATGCTCTTTTTAGTTGCGATTTCATTGCACAGTAGCCAAATCTGATACAAATGTCCTTAGGCAACATCTAGCAGTTTTGGAAAAAGGTGCCACAATTTCAGTCCAAGGGGGGAGGGTAGGTAACATTTAACAGTTTTCGGAAGGGGTGCCACAATTTCGGCCCAATGGGGGAGGGTAGGGGAATTTTGTCCATCACCTGATTTACCCTATATTTCAGTGGTATTAAAGAATTATCAATAAACAAATCCACGGTTATTCTTCATGAATGGTCCCCTTCATATTTGACTAGATGGGATGCTACAAACATTTGATAAGGGGGAGGGGTGAGTAATGGATGAATTTACATGCTATGCGCTTTTTAATTGCAATTTGATTGTACAGTCACCAAATCAGACATGATTTTCCTTAGGCAACATCTAACAGTTATCGGAAGGGGTGCCACAATTTCGGGCCAAGGGGGGAGGGTAGGGACAATTTTGTACTTTACCTGATTATCCTTATATTTCAGTGGTATTAAAGAGTTACTGATAAACAACACCATGTCGATTCTTCATGAATGGTCCCTTGCACATTTGACTAGATGGGGGTGCTACAAACATTTGTCGAGAGGGAGAGGCGGGTGATGGGTGAAATTTACATGTTATGCTCTTTTTAGTTGCAATTTCATTGCACAGTCGCCAAATCTGATACAAATGTTCCTTAGGCAACATCTAGGTATTAAAGAGTTATCGATACTCTAGACAAATGCGAAGAGAAACGTACTAACTATTATGCTGTTGTTTATAGATAACTCTTAATACCTTTAATAAACGTAAGGATAATCATAATGGGCAAAATTGTCCCTCCCCTCACTTCTTGGGCCAAAATTGTAGCACCCCTTTCTAAAACTGATAGATGTTGCCTAAGGAACATTCATGTCGGATTTGGTGACTGTACAATCAAATTATAATAGAAAACAGTGTAGAATGTAAAGTTCACCCGTACCCGCCTCTCCTGCTCGACAAATGTTTGTAGCACCCTCATCTAATCAAATGTGAAGGGGACCATTCAAGAAGAATTATCATGTTTTCTTTATCAATAACTCTTTAATACCTCTGAAATATAGGGATAATCAGGTAAAGTCCAAAATTGTCCCTACCCTCCCCCCTTGGACTGAAATTGTGGCACCCTTGTCCAAAACTGTTAGATGTTGCCGAAGGAACATCCGTATCAGATTTGGCGACTGTGCAATGAAATTGCAACTAAAAAGAGCATAACATGTAAATTTCACCCATCACCCGCCTCTCCCCCTCGACAAATGTTTGTAGCACCCCCATCTAGTCAATTGTGTAGGGGACCATTCATGAAGAATCGACATGGTGTTGTTTATCAATAACTATTTAATACCACTGAAATATAGGGATAATCAGGTAAAGTACAAAATTGTCCCTACTCTCCCCCCCCCCCCCCCCCCCCCCCCCCCCTGGGCCCGAAATTGTGGCACCCCTTCCGAAAACTGTTAGATGTTGCCTAAGGAACATTCATGTCTGATTTGGTGACTGTACAATCAAATTGCAATTAAAAAGCGCATAGCATGTAAATTTCATCCATTACTCACACCTCCCCCTTGTCAAATGTTTGTAGCACCCCATCTAGTCAAATATGAAGGGGACCATTCATGAAGAATAACCGTGGATTTGTTTATTGATAACTCTTTAATACCACTGAAATATAGGGTAAATCAGGTGATGGACAAAATTCTCCCTACCCTCCCCCCAAGGGGGCGAAATTGTGGCACCCCTTCCGAAAACTGTTAAATGTTACCTAAGGAACATTTATGTCGAATTTTGCGATTGTACGATGAAATCATGATCTCTGAGGGTAGCACGAAAATGTGACCCGAAATTCCCCCTTCCCCCCCTTGCCGGACATTTGTTGCACTCCCACCTAGTCCAATGTGAAGGGCACCATACAGGAAGAATTGTCATGGTCTTGTTTATCTATAACCCTTTAATATTAAGGAAATATTGGGAAATTAGGAAATAGACAAAATTGCCCCTACCCTACCCCCCTTGGGTCGAAATGATGGCACCCCTCCCGAAAACTGATTTATTTCACCTAAGGAACATTTGGTCCAAAGTTGGCGCCTTTACGCACAAGTGCACGATTTTACCTATTTTTTCCCTTAACAGAGTCTACTATAGCTGTCAATGACCGCGAGCGCGAAGACTCCAGCGACTGACAACTTCATTGAGCTGTTGCGCGAGGTGTAAATTGAGGTAAAAAAGTGTAAATTAATATGACGTTCAGATTTTCATAAAGATTAATATAGCGAAGTTTGAGCCTTAACTTGTTAAAAGTTTTCTTAACATAGGCAAAAAATGCCAGCCCCCCCAATCTCCCGAACGATTTGGTTTGACTGAAATGCAAATTTGATTAGCTAATGCGCATGCGTAGTTGTTTGACCGCTGTGTTGGTGCACCCCCTTACCTCCAAGATAACTTTACCCAAGTTTGGTCAACTAGCGATGTTACCTTCTTGAGATATTGACTTCTCTAGTTTTGATGACGTCATCGATGACGTCATGCCAAGTGACCTTGGTGTTGCACCACCCCGTACCTCCAAGTTTTTCGCGATCCAAGTTTGGTCACCTAACGATGTTGCCTTCTTGAGATATTGACTTTTCTAGTTTTGATGACGTCATCGATGACGTCATGCCGTTTGACATAGGTGGTACACCCCTTGCTTCTAACATAACTTTAATTAACCCAATGTTGATCAACTAGCGCCTGGCCGTAGCTCCGTTAAAACTAAACACGAAGGCGACAAAAATAGAAGCGCGCGTGTGCGTTCTTGCCTATTTTCCCGCCTGAAATTGGGATGCCTGTGTGCCGAGCGGACGGACACACACACACACGGAATTACACTATACGTTTTATTCAGAAATGAAAGGAAAAAAAATCATATCTCCAGTGGGAAAGCTCCAATGACGACCAAACTTGGCAAAAGTTGTCTTTAGGTTCATACCTGTCTATTGTCAAAGTCACGTGACATGACGTCACTGTTTACGTCATTGAAATTGACAAAAACCTCTGAAACCACTCAAAAGCGACTTGATGGTTATACGTCTGAATTCTGATACCACTTTTCCTTATGTATGGTGCTCCGCTCAGGAGCTCCGCTATTATAATACACCGATAAAGTAATGGTTCTCCCCCGCTATATCGAAAAAGCATTTGCACTTGTGATGTTGGGAGAGACACTCGAAACGTTTTAAAATCACTCGCCTGCGGCTCGTGATTAATTTTTACAACGTTCTTGTGTCTCTCCCAACATCAGGCGTGCTCTTTTAAAGTCATAAAAAGTTGTGCAGTGTGTTACCTATTGTCAAGTGAAATCCTACCCATAGATCACGATGCTCCACACGACAGCAAACGTCCTGGTGCTAGTCACAGCTATCGTGAAAGGTACTGCTTGCAAAAGAATCCACTCTGGAATACGGCCCGCTAGGCTATACATATATTTAATTCTCAAGCGCAAGCAAGGTAAGCATTTTGATTTCGTTGCGTCTACCCTAGTGAAGCCTCGAGTAGTTTTTCTTTCAATCAGCTACTCATTTTCAGAGGAACGAAGCCCGCAGTGCTCTACCCCATTCCTCTACGCTCCTGTGTCTTTTTTCAGAGAACTGTGCTGTGCAATCAAATTCATTGAACAAAAATAAATACCCGCACTGGAATTAGGTGCTTGTGGTTATTCGGATCTTTGTGATGCAAAGACAATACCAAGTAAATACTAGAGGCTGTTCAAGTGCGAACATATTTATCTTTCCATAATAATAAATAAAAAACTATCGTGGGTATAGATTACTGAGGCTGCCTAAAGTTTTAAGAGCGCCTGTCTGTAAATTACAAAATCGCTCAAATTTGGACAAAAGTTAAGGCCTAAGTGAAGGATTTATGCTGTGATCAGATAAATATTTTTCGGGAACGACGACGGAAGTGATTTTCCCGAGCAAACTCGCTATTTCGGGGCATGTTTCAAATAACTCAAAAGATCGCGAAAAACTCTTATACGTGCGAAATGGACCCATGTAATAAACAAGGATCCTTAAGAGGCGTTGTCTGTAAGGATCGAGCAAAGTTGGAAATCGGCCCAAAAATTTAAATTTTGAAACTCTGTCCGAATAAACCTTACTATATGCCCCATTCATCAGTATAATTTATTTCTTCTAAATCTCTTTTTTCTCTTGTGGAGGCGCGTTTTCGTTAAGGGTGTAATTTTGGCTGAGAAAAACGGCAGAGACGGAAATTTCAAAAACCTATAAAATAATGCAGAAACATTTGAAGCTTACGAAACTTGGTTCAGATGTTAACAGTAGTCTGTAATCTATGAAGATATATACTTCATTGAAATTAAAAGTATTTTTCATTTTGGAAAATTCCCTGAAAGATCGCCTATTTTTCCTTAACACTTGTACTGTCAGCGAGTATGGGCGATTTGTCAAAGCATATCTCGAGTAGTGGGTTGCTTTGGGGTGATTTATTTATATCAATCAAAAGTGCTTACATTGTGGAAGTTTTTGGTGTATTCACTTTGGTGGGCCGGGTTTTTCGATTTGACACAAACTGCCTCAAACATACCCCAAATTCGACTTTTCTGGATAAGATCACTGGCCGTCACGGAAGGGAGACTAGGGGAGTATTACAAAACATTTCTTATTTTCACGAAAACATTTTATTTTAACCACAATGAACCAAGATCGAGTATCAAATACTTATTTTCCCTATGTTTTCAACTTGGTGTTCACATGACGTCATCAAAATCCTAACTTTGAATCTATGAACTCTATGAAATTGTGCTTTTTAGACCAGCTACAGTTCCTCAATAGGAGTCTTCACACCAAATGTAATCGGATTCCTGTTTCTGACACCTGAGGTATCGGTGCTGCAATTTCTGTCACGCAGCACCAGTCACGCTACTTTAGGCATTGATTTCTCGCCATATTTCAGGGAATTCTTCCCTTTGGAGCATTCGATGAAAGGCAACATGCTAAATAAGTGCAACTAAATCACATTTTCGACAATAATAGCTCATATTATGGGCACTGACGGCACATTTGGTAATTTGACCGCCATGTTGGAGTCTTTCCGAGGGTTTCCAACATGGCGGCACCATACATTATATTCTAATTCACTTCGTTCAAACGAATATAAATTATTTACCCCTTAAATCCCAGATACAACAGGAATACATATGTATAGGTTGGTTTACGCTCAGAACCAACCAATTGGTTTATGCTCAGAACCAACAGTTATTGTTTATTGATTTTTTAGGTACAAGTATATAATAATATATATAATACAATATTTCTAAGGAATAATAGCATATTAGATTTAATTACAGATGAAAAATGAACAATCATACCCCTAATTTCTTGGGAATCTTTGATTCACAAATTTATAGTAACGGTCAAATGATAATCCAAACAAACAATTTTTTCTTGCCTTCTTGCCGATCTATTCCCAGCGGCCATGTATTTTTAAGAAACTTTTCAGAAATAGCATTATTCATAACAAAACTCAATGATTCTTGAAAATTTTCTTCATAACCGTTTACAATCATATAACTAAGAAATACATATACATCCGTACACTGTGCGCGAACAACCCACTGGGATAAAACCCACTTCTTTGGGACAAAAACCCAGTGGGAAACGGCCCTGCTCACCAAAAAACAGTGTACAACTCCGAGGGCTAGAGCTTTAATCCTAAATATAAGAAAAGTTATTTGTTCTAAATTTCAAAAATAAATAAATATCAAAATTTGGTCATACGGTATTTAGCGTTTCGTATACTGTTTAATCAACAAGTGAAAAAAATCGCGCATTAAAACAAAATACATATACTTTAGACAAAATGAACAGCAAGGCTAATATCCTAAAAAGGAAATCTATGAAAATTGATAAAATACTACGAAACGAAATGTTAAATGTTTTCCTACTCCAGCCTGAAAGCGGCTATGTACATAATTATCTTTTCTAATTACACAAGGCGGAGCGAGTTTTATCTACTACAGTGTATATTCTAAATGGTAGCGAGACGGGCTTTTTCTTATGACAAGGCTTTATCTTGACCTCTTCGCATCGTCATCTGATGGGTTTGAAAGACATCCTGGTACAGGACCCACATGAGCGCCAAGTGCAATACTGCAACAGTCGACGGAGGTTTGTGCTTCTTGTGGACCACGTGCATATAGCCTGCTAGAACTGGAATTGAAAATGATAACTCAACAAGAACTGACTTTAGCTGGTTATTCCATGATGTGTACACCCTAATAAGAACAAAAGTACATGAACAATTAGTAAGCCAAATAAAAAACTCTCCTTTGACCTTGCTCTCAAAACAAAAGCTATCAAGCTTTGTAGCGTATCCTTAATCTTATTGCACTCGTGTAATAAGAGTTCATACGAAAAACAATCATTACACCTGGGCCTACATCACTTGTCGATATTCCTTACACCTGGACCCCGCGGCGCTGTAGGTGTGATACTTTAAGGCCTCGAGGCCTAAATTGTTTTTAATATTCCTTGCTCCTAGGCCCCGCTGCACTATAGGTGTGATACGTTAAGGCCCCACGGCCTACATCCCCAGGGGGGGTACTCGGATATAAAAATGACGGGGGGGTCCGACGTATTTTTTTGGGTATGAAATTTGAAGTAAAAGTATTTTTTTGGGTTGAAAATTCTACCAGGAATTTTTTGAGTGTTGAAAAATCCGCCGGTATTTTTTTGGGTTGAAACTTCTGACAGGCTAGTTGATCATCGAGATACTGCCATAAGCGGAAACATATAATGGGACAGGCATCATGTGTAGTGCTGGTATTAAACCGCCTTTTTAGGCTAACAAAGTTGAGTATTTTTTTGGGTATCAAGTTTTGGAAGCAGGTATTTTTTTGGGTATAAAATTTATGACTCGGGTATTTTTTTGGGTATGAAATTTGGAACTCAGTCGGACCCCCCCGTCATTTTTATATCCGAGTACCCCCCCTGGGCCTACATCACTTACGGTATTCCTTACACCTGGGCCCCGCGGCACTATAGGTGTGATACTTGAGGCCCCGCGGCCTAAATCATTTAGTTTGGTATTCCTTACACCTGGGCCCCGCGGCACTATAGGTGTGTCATTGAAGGCCCCGCGGCCAAACTACATCCGATAGAGGTACTCCGCCACTGAACATGAAGCTTATAAGGAGCAAGAAATTGACAGACCCTAGATACACTAATAAAATTGCAATCTAACCACCAGAATGTAGCCATAGAATCTCTTTTAGCCGAGGAGACTGTTGGGATTTCTGCCTTGCTCTATAGACACCTTAGGAGGACGAATAATATGACCCAAAACAATGGTGCTGAAGGTCACAGAAGTACGACCAGCGTACCACAACATTTCTGAATTAACATATCTCAGCACTCTAGGAACAATAACCAGGTTCGTAACCAGCATGAGGCGATTGAGGCACTCGCCTCAGTAAAAAAGAAAAAAAATTTTAACGATAAACTACAGTTTAACTTCCTGCTTCATAATTGGAAGAACAATGTATAACGATCTTTATTTATTATTATTATTATTATATATTTTTTTTTTTGGAAATCTGGCTCACTCTGCCTCAGTAACGATGTTTTTCTGGCTACAGGCCTGATAACAACAGGGGGATCTAGAAGGCAATTATCGCACTCAAGATCTTGGGTAAAAACAGTCCACTCCTGCTTAGGGTTAGGTTTCCAAAAAATGTGAATATAATTTTAGGCGTCTTATTTTTATCGTAGTTTGCGAAGCAATCCACGCTATGTGGTCCCCATAGATCCTCAATTTCTTCAAAAAATGAATCCAAAATCGGCCAATCATCGTAATCGATGTAACGGCTATTAGCATCTGCTTTCTGGTCAAGGCTGCTAGGTATCCAGAAGAATGATCGAGACAAAAACTGAATATCAATAGCCTTGCTATGTAACTCAAGCTTCATACTTCCGACCTGAACAAACGTGATACTGCTTGGTAGTCAGTATACCAAACGACTCGGATGTTGTACATTACTTTGGAAAATGGCCGCAAAGAAATAATGGTCACAAGGTCTCTCCAAGTCAAACTCCTGAGACTCTCATCAATATCCCACTGCCTATGGCAAAATATGTTTTCATTAAAATTAATAAACTGAAACTCACTCTGTGTCGCTAACGTCAGGGAAAACAAATCTACTAGGCTTCTCATGCAAAAAAGAAAAACAGTATTTGGATCTAACAAGGACGATATTGTTGTCCAAAATTAGAGCTCATCTAAAAAAAAAAATGCTGATCCATTAAAACGATAGAATCCCAGTGTTGAGCGGTAAGTGAGGTCATAACGCAGTACCTGGTCATGATACAGCATATTATATCGCCTGTAACTGCACTCATAGAAATAATATGCCTCGTAAATGAAGCCAATATGCGCACTGTTATGCAGGATATTCACTAATCTAGCCCCTGCGTTAATTAAGGGTATTTTAAAGATACTAATTGCACCGTTCAAGTTTTTTCAGAACAATACCAACCGTACATTATACTGGATAGGGTCCCACGAAGACTCCTCGTCATTGACAAGACCAGCAGGACGTCAGTACTAACAATATCAGCTTCTTCGCAACACTAACCATAGCCTTTGGCAATACCCCAACCATCAAATGCCTAATGCCACGAATGTTTAAACGACTAGTAAATATATACTTATATAGGGCGGGCATGCAGCACCAAGAAGACATAATACTAGTGGTTCCGGTCTCGTAAACATGTCTAAGCAACGCCAAGAAACTGTTGATGTTCATGTAATGTTAAATGTCAATGAGGTGGTAGCTATATGTGAACCTAACAAAAATAGTTGATTGCAGTTATTCAATTTTCATACTTGACACTTCTCTAGACTCTTATTAATGTGTCTTAACTCTAGAATCAATTAACTCTCTTTTTGCCATTTGCTTAGGCGCTAACAAAAAACGGATTGATAACTCATGAACAAAATCAAACAATAATTCGGCCTGCTTAGTGGCAGATTTGTTGTTAACCAATAATGTATGGTCCGGATAAGAGCTTAATGGTAATCTGTACCATGTTGAATAAACACTTAAGATGAACTGAGATGAACCAATTAATTTCCAATACTCAGCATTTCTGCGGAGAAAGTCCTTGACTTGATTATGCCAAAACTTCTGAAAGGCTCAATTCTGCTTCTAAATTTCTATTCGATACAAAGTACCTGTTTAATTTCTTCGATATCATCCTTAATCAGCTCACAGTGTTTGTATGGAGAAGTTGATTGGTACAGGTGGCGAGTTGGAAAAGAATCCCTTACAGTAGACACTTGACCTGTGGAGTGAGGACTGGGACGCAGAACCGGGGAATCTAGTCTTTCGCCCAGAATCTCTAAAACCTATCAAAAAACAAGAAAGCAGTATCAGGCAAAAAAAAAAAAAGAAAAATAATGAAGTTCGTAAATTCAATATTTCTGCGCTGTGTGTGTGTGTGTGTGTGGGGGGGGGGGGGGGGGGGGGAGGTAAAAACTAGACTGCTGAAGAAATTTCCACTGAATACTAACATGTAAGTAAATGAGCGTGAAGTGGTCTGAAATTCTAACGCAAGGCTTTAAGTACTCTGAGAACAAAAGGAGCTAACGGCTATTGTATCTGAAATACCAGCGGAAAATACATTTATATTCTAATTCACTTCGTTCAAACGAATATAAATTATTTACCCCTTAAATCCCAGATACAACAGGAATACATATGTATAGGTTGGTTTACGCTCAGAACCAACCAATGAAAAAAACAAAGTACAAATCAATCGTGTAGAGAAAAACAAAGGCGAGAAACAGCTTACCGCGAAAAAGACTCTGATCAGTATTGAGATAGATCGCGCTGTCTAAACCTCTTCGATCCCTCGGCCACTTTTCTTTGTCCGTTATTGTTTATTTGATGCCTTCTCTTTAGCCGCCTTTCTAAGATTTTTCTCTCCTTCTGATCCTTACTCGTCGACGACTTTCCACCAGTCATCACTCCGATCAGCAATGCGAATAAGATCCTGACATTTCTTAATCTTTTTCTTGCCATGATCATCAGGTTTACAAGTTGTCAACCAAATCCTTCTTTTTGCCAGCATTCGCCTTCTGTATTAAACAACCTCAGTATTGTGCTCAAACTGTTTATCAGAGTTACTCGGTAACTTGTTTATGTAGCTCCAACTTGAACTCTGTCCTTGCTTTTCACTTCAGGTTTGTCGTTGAGGTATGATTTAAACATTTGTCAAACATTCTTTCCACCAAAAACATTTGTAAAGCTCCTAAAAGCCCAGCTTTCCTTTCATTTCTAGTGTTTTATGATTATCCTAATTATTTGCAGTTTCACAATCGGTCATAAGTCAAAACTCCAAAACTAGACTGCTGAAGAAATTTCCACTGAATACTAACATGTTGGTAAAATGAGCGTGAAGTGGTCTGAAATTCTAACGCAAGGCTTTAAGTACTCTGAGAACAAAAGGAGCTAACGACTATTGTATCTGAAATACCAGCGGAAAATACATTTTTACTGTAAACGATTTGCACATTCGTTCGCTTATATCTCGCTTGCAATATAAGATAGCAGCCTAAAACTTGGCAAAGCAATTGAAGATATAATTCTCTTTTAGAATATTGGCTTTTCGTTCGAAATAACTCGATAAAATTAATTCAAATGTCTCTAGAAGTGAACACCAAGAATTAGGTTTAGAGAAAGGTGAAAATGATCCGATAAAGTTGGTTTACTGCATGTGTCTAGAATTGATATCTCTACTTTATTCTACAGGTTTCCATCAAATCATTGCGTTTAATGCTATTATTGTTTGACACTTGTTGGATCGTTACATATTGCAGAAAATTAAACCGCTAAGTTCCCCGACGATGCTCGTCTGGGCTTTCTGTGGTTGTCATATGCCCTGAATTACGAGCGATTTGGGTAAGGGACGTGTCATTATTTACCGGGGGGGGAGGGCTCCCATTTTTCTCAAACAAACCTAAAAAAAATTAAGACCCTCCCCTTGAACATAACAAAAAAAATGGGACCCTCCCCCAGTCGAAGGTAAAAAAAATTGGGACCCTCCCCATGTAATTTATATTTTCTGAAAAACCTGTCAGATAGACCCTTGTTCAAGTGATGCAACGTCTCTTTCATTCTTCTTAATAACAGAAATACGCCTTTCTACTTCTGTCGAAGCTAAGGAACCGCGGTCATTATTTAACGCCTCGAATATTTCCGTGAGAGGCATGTGGGTAATACACGGTAAAAATGCAGTAATCCTTCCTCTATAAGTACAATGATTAACGGGATCCCGCCTCTCCCGTCCCCTATTTGACCTACTACTGAATACACTTTACAAAAAAATGGGGTCGCTATTTCTTTCGTTGCGCGCGAAGCGCACCGAAATTTGATAATCGCATTTCATCAAGCCTCAGAGAAAGGGTAGATGAACATGTTTTGTGTACGGTATAGTAAACAAAGCCTGTCAGGAGTCCAGGAAGTACGCTACCTCAACTATATAGGTTAGATGAAAGCTTCTGTTGATGGGCTCCTGAGCCAACAAGGCTATATTATTTATGCGCACAACTGCGCGCCGCAAATGTTGAAGTCATTATTCATGTGCGTGAAACGCGGCCCAAATGACGAATTTCTATGATTGTAACGTCGAACTCACGCTTACCTATGGGGTCTTATTCATACATATAGTGACTGCGCCCAGGTCTATCATTACGGGGCATTTTTGGGAGAGTTTGGTTTTCCTCGTTAAGATACATTGTTGTTGTAAATAGCGTGAGGGTAGTGTTTTCGTTACAGAAACAGTATAATACATTTCCTTCTTTATCGCGCGAAGCGCGCCGAAATTTTTATAGAGAAGTTGCTGAAATAACCGCTATCGGCATCTGTTTTACCCTCTTTATCGTCCAAATGTTGCTGAAAAAAATCATGACCCTCCCCCAAACAGGAGTGAAGAAAATTTGGACCCTCCCTTTAGGCACGCGAAAAAAATTAGGACCCTCCCCACAAAAATAGGAGCCCTCCCCCCCCGCTAAATAATGACACGTCCCTAAATGACAACTTCTTTCATACATTTTCTAGATATGATCTCTTTATCACGTTTAACTGGCGTAGTAATATGTCGCAGACAGAGCCGTAGCCAATATTAGACCTCGTCCACACTTACGTTTTCGTTTGAATCCGTATACTTTTTGATACGTTAAAGGGAGCCTGTCACGCAACTGCGCAGCTGTTCTGCGCATCTCAAACCAAAACGTATCGTCCCGTAACGATGGCTAGCGAAGGCTCCGATTGCTAACATTTTTGGCTGCTAGAATAGTGGATTACTAGAGATTATACTGCAAGGAAATTATAATAGAAAAGTTACACCGATTACACAAAATAATCAATTTCCTGAAGGTAGACATATAGCAACAAAAGTTCTCCTTAACAGAAGGACGAGACAAATTTTCTTTTTAGTAGGCTCAATAAAGTACTTAAGTATTATAGTTTGTATATGTAGTTGTATATTACAATTGACCTCATGGAAATTGCTTGATGAGTGTGGACTAAAATTGTGTAGCTTATACGCCTCAAGATACTTACGACTCGAAAAGCACGACAGCAACTGAATTGCGAGCCTAATCTTACCTGTAACGACAAACATTTGTATCCAAGGAAACTTCAGTGCAAGAACCAAGAAGATAGGAGGGACGCTCTCAGAAGAGCTGACCTTAGTATAATTTTGAGATTTATCCTGTGTGTAAACTTGATAAACAAAGAACTTAACAAATTGGTCATACATAAATCTTCTAACCCATTTTTTGCCGTCAAATAATGAAGAAGAACAATGAATGTTAAAGCGACTTGCCAAGTGGCAGCAAACTATAAACAATCGTTTTGGAGAAATTAGGAACCAAATATCGTGAAGCAGACTCACTGGAAATCGGTCTCATTGCAAACCCACAATATATGACATTGGTATTACACAACATTACACCTCAGACTTCATAACTGGAATACCTCGAGGGACATTAAAAATATTAGCAATCGGAGCGCGTTTTCTGGAAAAAGCTGGCGATTAAATGTTAGTATATTTTTCCTGTGAAACAGACGCGGGCCACCTTAAATAGTTATCTAATAGGATGGCCTAATTGGTTTTGCTGGTGGATCGATCAGAGTGATGGCTCCTGGAGCATGCGGTATCGGGACAGACTTCCTTTAAGCTGGACCTTCCGTCCACACTAACACGCTGACTCTTTTCATCGAGTCCGTATAAGTTAAAAATAGCTCTCGAAAGTGGATAAAAACGAATCCGTATACATATCGTGTTAGTGTGGACGGAAGGTCCAGCTTAAAGGAAGTCTGTCCCGATACGTGCATGCTCCAGGAGCGATCACCTGATTTATCAGCAAAACTGATTAGGCCATCCTATCAGATAACTATTTAAGAATATGTAAGATTAAAAAGAATTGTCGGATGGATCGAGAAATAGCGAGATTATAAACGATTGTTTCCGAGGTTTTTAGCCTTCGCTAGCCATCGTTACGGGACGATACGTTTTGGTTTGAGATGCGCAGAACAGCTGCGCAGTTGCGTGACAGGCTCCCTTTAACGTATCAAAATGTATACGGATTCAAACGAAAACGTAAGTGTGGACGAGGTCTAATATTGGCTACGGCTCTGTCTGCGACATATTTCTACGCCAGTTAAACGTGATAAAGTGATCATATCTAGAAAATGTATGAAAGAAGTTGTCATGTACCCAAATCGCTCCTAATTCAGGGCATATGACAATCCATAGGAAGCCCAGACGAGCATCGTCGGGGATGTTAACGGTTTAATTTTCTGCAATATGCAACGATCAAAAAGTGTCAAACAATAATAGCACTAAACGCAATGATTTGATGGAAACCTGTAGAATAAAATAGAGATATCAATTCTATACACATGCAGTAAACCAACTTTATCGAATTTTCACCTTTCTCTAAACCTAATTCTTGATGTTCACTTCCAGAGACGTTTGATTTAATTTTAGCGAGCTATTTCGAACGAAAAGCCAATATTCTAAAAGAGAATTATATCTTCAATTGCTTTGCCAAGTTTTAGGCTGCTATCTTATATTGCAAGCCAGCGAGATATAAGCAAACGAATGTGCAAATCGTTTACATTAAAATGTATGGTGCCGCCATGTTGGAATCCCTCAAAAGGACTCCAACATGGCGGTCAAATTACCAAATGTGCCGTCAGTGCCATAATATGAGCTATTAGTGTCAAAAATGTGATTTAGTTGCCCTTTTTCAGCATGTTGCCTTTCATCGAATGCTCCAAGCGGAAGAATTGCCTGAAATATGGCGAGAAATCAATGCCTAAAGTAACGTGACTGGTATTGCGTGACAGCAATTGCAGCAACGATATCTCAGGTGTTAAAAACAGGAATCCGATTACATTTGGTGTGAAGACTCCTATTGAGGAACTGTAGCTGGTCTGAAAAGCAAAGTTAGGATTTTGATGACGTCATGTGAACACCAGGTATTCCGGTAAATTATGAAAACATAGGGAAAATAAGTACTTGATACTCGATCTTGGTTCATTGTGGTTAAAATGAAATGTTTTCGTGAAAAATAAGAAATGTTTTGTAATACGCCCCCAGTCTCCCTTCAGTGACGCCCAGTGATCTTATCCAGAAAAGTCGAATTTGGGGTATGTTTGAGGCAGTTTGTGTCAAATCGAAAAACGCGGCCCACCAAAGTGAATACACCCAAAACTTCCACAATGTAAGCACTTTTGATTGATATAAATAAATCACCCCAAAGCAACCCACTACTCGAGATATGCTTTGACAAATCGCCCATACTCGCTGACAGTACAAGTGTTAGGAAAAATAGGCGATCTTTCAGGGAATTTTCCAAAATGAAAAATACTTTTAATTTCAACGAAGTATATATCTTCATAGATTACAGACTACTGTCTGAATTATTTTATAGATTTTTGAAATGTCCCTCTTTTTCGTTTTTCTCAGCCAAAATTACACCCTCAACGAAAACGCGCCTCCACAAGAGAAAAAAGAGATTTAGAAAAAATAATTATACTGATAAATGCGGCTTACAGTAAGGTTTATTCGGACAGAGTTTCAAAACTTTGATTTTTGTGCCGATTTCCAACTTTCCTCGATCCTTACAGACAACGCCTCTTAAACACGACAAGTTCAGCTTTCATTCAAGTGGTTTGTCAACCATTTCCGTTAAAAAATAAATATTTTATGGATTTTTGAATAATTATCACTTTTTTCGTGTATTTTGTCAAGGCCCAGATCGATGGCTAATATCTCAGATGAGACGTGGAATTTCTAAAATATTTAATATCCTGGAAAGAGATCTATCCTTCTTCTTCTGATTTATCAAATAAAATTTTGAGGCAATTAAAATACCGAACTTTCACAGCGCGGAAATTGACCTCTATCGATTACCGATAATAGGACACATTCCAGGCACTTCATGTTTGGCAAAGGATCCATTAATCCACAGCATGCAGGTGCGAAATTTGTCGACGCTCACAAATTAATGCGGGCGCAGCCAAGAGGGCAGGCTCGCGAGTTTGCGCAAACCTGCAAACGTCGCATTTCTGGCAAATTTTCATGCTCCGGGTAAATTAGTTCTTTGTTTGATTACATTAGCCGTATTCACACTAGAGACGGAAAACTCGTCTGAGACGAGTTTCTCGTCAGAAAAAGTTCCTGCTTTATGTCACTTCTGCTCAGAAACACTTGCTTGTTAGTCTGTCTAAACTTTCTCCTTCAAAAAAAAATGTGTTCACGTGATCACAGAAGAACTGGGAACCATATTCAAGGCGAGAAACTCGTTCCGTCTAGGCCAGACTTATGCCGATGTGTGTATAGTCAGTGTTCATTCTCACTTATTATATTACATATCGAAAGGTTAGTATGGCTAACCGACGGACTTCTCTAGCTTGGTCTCATTGCGTGATCCATACATTGGCATAACGCTAGCCCGATCGCAGCTAAAGGTCCCACATGGATCTTTGCTGTGGTTTAAGCACTTCGATTTTCGAAGTCGCCTCTGCAGTTGTTTGCCAATGAAGTTTACTGAGGCAAACACCGGCTATGCCATGCTGATGAGTCCTAACAAGGACGAAAGAGCTGTACATGGTTGCCGAACTGCACGGGTAATAGACTGTGCTAGCGTTCCGTCTAGGCCAGACTTATGCCGATGTGTGTGTAGTTAGTGTTCATTCTCACTTATCAGACGGGAAACTCGTCTCTAGTGTGAATACAGCTATTGACACGGATTTATTAGGGTAGAAATCTTGCCATTTTTGGGTTCTGTCGAGCGCTCGTCTGTAAATATCGACCAAAATCGCTCAAACTTCGTCTATCTCTACCTATAGTGGATCTTTAACTTCTGTGGGAATTTTAGTTCGATCAGTGGGAATTTTAGTTCGATCAGATAAATATTTTAGGAGAACGGGGGCCGAGTTGAATCACTCGGCTGACTGCCGATCTTGAGGCCCGGTTTTGCCTCATCTACCATACCTCAAAAGTCAACAAAATTCTAACGCTCGCGCTTAACAATCAAAAGATAACTACATTAAATCAAAAGAATAGACAATGCATGCCATTCTGAGAGGAAATTGACCTCCATAGGGTAAATACTGAATATTTTACGGATTTTTTAATTATTTTTAATTTGTTCACCTTGGTTTCGGGGACTCCCATATTTTTTTGTCGGGGATGATCGTCGTATCTTTTAGGGGTTAAAATCGCGATGGTTTGGTCTCTTTTAGGGGTGATCGTGATCTTCAATAAATTTTAGGGAGATTGGTATCTTTTAGGGTCGAAACTGTGTCCAAATTGTTTTTTCTTATGATGGTGCTTCTAAAAACCGTGTAAGAAAGAGAGATTATTCGATTCGAGAAGACGATAATTAGAAACAAACACGGAAATTTCTTGATGGGTATCTTACCTGTGTCCTTCGCGCCTACTTGGTACATAAGACCTCATCTTTTAGGGTATCTTTTAGGGTAATATTTTTTTTTTGAGCCACGCCATGGCCCGCCATGTTTGGTATGTTTTAGGGGTGAAACTGAAAATTTTCGACGATCATCCCCGACAAAAAAATATTGGAGTCCCCCCCAGGGGGTTCGCAGCCCGTGCAAAATAAGCGCACGATGACCGAGCAAAATAAGCGCACGATGACCGAGCAGCGCACATGTTACCAGATGACCGGAGTGTGACCCGATTCTACCTCGTTATAGTGCCTCCATTTTCGTACCCAGAGCTCCCCGGCTCGTCTGCTCGCAGGAGAGGCTCTGGGGATATCCATTTGAGGGTCGTTGGTGATTGGCTGATTTTGAGCATTGGAGCATGCGCTGAAAGGTCTTTCTCTCAGCGGCTCTATATTAAATCTCGCGCGTGCGTCAGTGGCTGTCACCAGAGCCTCCCCCGCGAGGTAACGAGCCGATCAGTGCTTTGCGTATAAAGCGCGGGAAAACGTTTCTCTCCCTAAAGAGCGAGAAATTTGAGAAATTCTTGCAGAATTTTAGATTATAAGTACTCTGACTGCAAACAAATGGATCGGGAAGGAGAAGTTTCTGATTCTGAGATAAATGTGGAGCAAAAGATAGTTCCCAAGAATGGTGATTCGAGCCAAACGTTGCCTGATGATAAAACAGAGCAACCGACATTACGGCCGACTGCAGACGAGTGCAAGCCAAAAACATCCGCTCAAGCGGCGTAATAATGAAGCCGCATCGTCTAAAGACGATAGAACGCCTGGAAAAAAGGCAAAGCAGACCCCAAATACTAGTGGGAAGGTCCAGAAAACGAGCGGAAAGCCCCAAAGTACGGGCGCAAAGACCACGTCCAAACACGTGTCTGCAAGTCAAAGCGACCAGCAAGTTGACGCTTTTGACCCAAAAGTTTTCTCTGATATGTTGACTAGCTCGATGTCAACATTGGCAGAGTCCATCTCTGGAGGGTTTAAAGACCTCGGGAAGCTGATTTTGGATAAAAATAAGGACACAAAAGACCGAGAAAATTTCTCGTCTTCGTCCTCCGCTGGGGAAGAAAGCGACTCCGACAGCGAAATCCAAAATGGCGGCGCCTCGTGCACAACAACAGGCGAGCGCAATGACAGCTCATCGAGCTAAAGGACGGCCGCAAACAAGGGCTTTCTCCAGAAATTTACGGAGAAATTGGATTTCGGTGAGGAGAAAGGGCCAGATTTGGAACCCGAACTTGCTAATGTAGTGGACAAACTCCTGACCGAGAAACAAGACGAAGATCATGTCACGGCGCTCAAAAAACACTACGTGACGCCAAAGAACTGCGAGAGGCTGACCGAGACTCGCGTTAATCCGTCTATATGGAACAACCTTGGCGAAACTGCCCGGTCGGGAGACATTAAGCTCCAGAAAGTCCAAAAACTGCTCATAAAGTCCATGATAGCAGTCGCCACTGTGGCAAATGATATTGCCTTGGCGGAAAAGAGTGCTGACAAGGAATCAGCTAAAGAAAATTCTGCAACAGGGAAACATGCAGAGACATTGATGGATTCAATAACCATGCTAGCTACTGCCAACCTGGAATTAAATTTCCGCAGGCGAGAGGCATTGAAGCCTGAACTACACCCAAGTTTCCGGTATTTGTGCAATCCATCAAATCCCGTCACTTCGCAGCTTTTTGGTGACGATTTGCCTAAAGCTGTAAAGGACATCACAGATGCCAACAGAATTAGCAACAGGCTGAAGTCCACTAAGAAGGTCAATAACCGTGTAAGGGACAGCTCAGGGAAAAGATTCAGAAACCAGGACAGAGACAGGAGCTACAATTACCACAACAATGTGAGGTCAAAAAACTACTACAACCCCTCCTTCAACCAGAGGAGGGAGGGGAAGAAAAAGGCTCCATACAAGAACACAACTCAACCAACTTGAGTGAACAAGACACACTTGGAAAAGTCCAGGTGAGCCCTGCTGATTTACATAAGGTAGTGCCTATAGCAGGCAGAACCAAACACTTTCTGGATTCCTGGAGGGAAATTACTAGTGACAGTATAATACCAGAAATGGTATCCCAGTGCCCTCTGGAATTTGAAGGGAACCCAGGGAGACAACGCTTGCCTCTAATAAAATTTAACAACCAGGAGGCTCAGATTATAGATTCTGAAATTGAAAAGCTTTTGCAAAAGGGATTTCTCGAGGAAGCAGATTATTCTGAAAATGAGTTTATATCTAATATCTTCCTCAGAAAGAAAAGAGATGGGTCATATCGTATGATATTAAATCTTAAAGAATTGAATAAGAGCATAGAGAAACACCATTTTAAGACGGATACCCTCTCTTCAGCCCTGACACTGGTCAATACTAATTGTTTTATGGCATCGGTAGACCAGAAGGATGCCTATTATACCATACCAGTGGCCCAGGAATACAGGCCATATTTAAGGTTTGAATGGGGTGGAAAACTTCTGCAGTATTCTTGTCTCCCCAACGGGCTCTCGTCCGCTCCTAGGTGTTTCACTAAAATCCTAAAGCCTATTTACAGCAGTCTCAGGAGAATGGGACATGTAAATGTAGGTTATACTGACGACTCATATCTTCAAGGGGACACTTTCGAAGAATGTCAGAATAACATTGTGAGCACCATTGAAATTTTTGAAAGCCTTGGGTTTATTATCAACAGAGAGAAATCAGTCCTTGAACCCACCCATGAAATAAATTTTCTTGGCTTCCACATAGATTCTGTGGCAATGACGGTGTCAGTGAAAGCAGAGAAGGCTTTAAAAATTAAAGACTTATGCAGCACTTTGTTAAATGCTACTTTAGTTAAGATTTTGGCAGTTGCACAAATAGTTGGCACACTAGTCTCAGCATTACCTGGGGTGCAATTTGGGAAGTTACATTACCGAACACTAGAGAGGGAGAAAAACAACGCCCTCCGAGCTAGCAAGGGAGACTATGAATCTAAAATGAGCCTTACACAACAGGCTAAGAATGAATTGTCATGGTGGATAAGCAATATTGACATAGTCTCACACCCAATCTGTAGAGGGAATTTTGATATTGAACTTAGATGTGATGCCTCCAAAAAAGGGTGGGGGGCAGTATGTGGTATTACTGACAGGACCACACAAGGGTTTTGGACTGTCAGTGAGCAAGAGAAACACATCAATGAGTTAGAGCTTCTGGCTATAAAATTTTCCTTGCAGTCCTTCTCATCTGAATTTCAAGGCAAACATGTTAACGTTCTCTCTGATAAAACAACTGCAGTTTGCTACACGATCCCCAGACTGTAATGCTGTTGCAGTAGACATTTGGTCATGGGGTATTGAGAAAGATGTGTGGCTAACAGCTGCGCAACTTCCAGGGGTGGAGAATGAACAGCTGACAGGCAGAGCAGGGACCTGAATGAAAGAACAGAGTGGTCCTTGAGTAGCAATATTTTTTAGCTACTAGCTGACATGTGGGGGGATCCTGACATTGATCTTTTTGCTTCTAGAGCAAATGCTAAGTTGCTATTGTTTATTTCATGGAAACCAGACCCTATGGCTAAATACATTGATGCCTTCACAGTGAACTGGAAGTCATGGAAATTTTATTGTTTTCCACCTTTTGCCCTAACTTCTAGATGCCTGAGGAAAATAGAACAAGAGCTAGCAGAGGGAATTTTTGTGTGCCCCCTGTGGTCAACCCAGTGCTGGTGGCCCCAGTTGCTACGACTACTAGTGGCTCAACCAGTGGTACTTCCGCAGAAACCGAATCTGCTAACTCTGCCAAACTCTACAAAGCTTCACCCATTACGCAAGAGGTTGGTGCTGATAGCTTGTTACTTATCCGGAAATCATACGAGGCAAAAGGAATTTCAGGAAAAGCTTGTGACTTACTCATGTCCTCCTAGCGACCAGGAACGCAGAAACAGTACAAAGTATATATCAAGAAGTGGACAGAGTTTTGTATTAAGAGACAAATTAATCAATTTCGTCCCTCTGTAGCAGAAGTACTTGATTTTCTAACTGATTTATATATCCAAGGACTTGCACACAGTGCTATAAACACAGCCAGGAGTGCTTTGTCTTCCTACATAACCCTAGATGAAGGGGTGAGTCTTGGGAAACATCCAGTAGTTGCTAGACTATTAAAAGGAGTTTTTCAGAGCAAGCCACCAGCACCAAGATACACTTCTATAAGGGATGTTTCAGTTGTCCTGCGATATTTGCAGTCAATTTCAGCAGTAGACAAGTTGCCTCTTAAGGAATTGACATTGAAATTAGCTACTCTTACCCTTTTAGTTTCAGGGCAAAGAGGTCAGACAATTCACATGTTAAACATAAACTTTATGAAAGAGTGTAATGGTTGTTACATTTTCCACATTCCAGAGCACATAAAACAGAGAAGGCCTGGAGTTTCTATTCAGCCAGTTGAGCTGAAGCCATATTCTAATACTGCTCTTTGTGTTGTTACCACATTAAAGGAATATCTAGATAGGACCTCAGATTTGAGAGGCACTGAGGATTAATTGTTTATCAGTTATACTAAGCCTCATAAGAAAGTAAGTAGAGACACTTTGAGCAGATGGATTAAGCATGTATTGTCAGAGGCAGGTGTTTAAGCCCCACAGCACAAGGGCTGCAAGCACCTCAGCAGCAAAGTCTGCATCTGCCGGTCTAGAGGACATTATGAACAAGGCTGGGTGGGCAAGTGAGTCCACCTTTGCCAGGTTTTACAATAAGCCAATCATAAAAGACAATGAGTTTGCATCTCATGTTCTTGGGACTGTAACTTAGTATTGGTGTAGTGCCTGTACATTAGGGTCTTGGATTGTAACCCCAATAAATTGTTTTGCTTAATGCTCGTGTTGGCTTTGAGATCTCATGTAATCTGAGGCACTATAACGAGGTAGAATAGAAAATTAAACGAGACTTACCTGGAAGTTGAAGTTTGATTGAAATTCTACCGAGTTATATAGTGCCGAGAGATTACATGCCCAGACCCATCCCACCCATGAAATGTTGGGATTATTCACTCGCATTAAGTCTTTAAATACTGATCTGCGCATGCGCAATGCTATCTCATGTAATCTCTCGGCACTATATAACTCGGTAGAATTTCAATCAAACTTCAACTTCCAGGTAAGTCTCGTTTAATTTTCTATTTTCGTTTATTATCGATGGTTTCGTTTTTATGTTAACAAAATATAAAACAAAGCAAAGAATTCCCCTGCGCTATTATGACCTATTATCGATGCACACGAGGGAACCACTTTGATAATTTTCTCGTCTACACTCTTTGACTTTTTACTAAGTTACATCACTTGATAAACACAGCTGTATGCGTTGAGAAGTTCTTTGGTAGAAAGGTCGGTATAGCCATCATCCGTGTTCGGGAAACACTTCTATTTATACTTTTCATTACGGGCGTCCTTGCGGGCGCTGTAGCGGGCGTGACGGGTGCTGTAGCGGGGGTGACGGGCGTTGACGGGCGCTGTAGCGGGCGTGTCGGGCGTTGACGGGCGCTGTAGCGGGCGCGACGGGCGTTGTAGAGGGCATCTCTTACGGGCGTTTTTGCGGGCGTCTCTTGCGGGCGCTATGGGCGTTCTGTCTACGGCCGGTACAACTATATAAATAGTAGCTCCATTGACACTTTGTTTCATTTGTAACCATGTCTCGGGTAATGAAGAACAACCTCGGCTTTCTCCAAGCATTGTGCAGTTGCCTCCCACATCAGCGCCAATACCTTCTCGACACAGCCACCCCAGAACAAGTTCATGCTCTAACTCAGGTTGCCCATAATATCGGAAAAAGTTACATTCCATAGGGTGATGATGAGTTTAGCAACATAAGACGACACGGGGAGGACCTAGGCGCCTTGGCTAGTGGTTCCACCCCTTTCAAAGAAAAAAAGCAAATCTTGTCGTTCCTGTTTTAGCATTGCTGCTCTGAGGGTATAAATACAAGTCACGTTTGAGGATCAAATCATTTGCCGAAGGTATTTACCATGAAACGTTCACTGGACTCAGATAGCGATATGTCTAGCGATGACGAGGGTGGGCAAGAGGAGAAAAAAGATGAACCTCGAATCAAGGATGTGTTGAGTCAAATTTCAAATGCTGTTCCCAATCAAGATGCCCGAGACCTACTGTACAGTATAGCCGCCTCTAAAGATATTTTGTTTTGGTCTCCTAACGGGGAAATGATTCATCGTAAACGAAGAATTCCAAACACAGCTATTGCTGACCTTATAGAGTGTGTATTACTACCTTTCAACGATGATATTTCCCCTCCAAGAGGCTTAAAGTCTTTTCTCGAAGGGCTGGCAGAATAAAGAGTTGATAAAAGATTGATCCGTAACAAAGAAGCTTTGAACGATGTACTTACCTATGAAACTAGTAAGACACAATGCGATCAGTCTAGCGACAATGAATCTGACGGTAATAATGAGAGTGATGTAGAACCTGACCAATCTGCTGGTGACGATGACGAAGTGGAGCAATCCAGCGATGAGGAAACTGAACAACGCAGTGACGATGAAAATAGTCAAGAGGGAGATGGAGTCTCTCTCGGGTGACATTGAAAAGAAAGTCTATGGATTATGCAGTCATTGTGAAGGGAACAACTCTTATCGGATCGATATTGCCGGGTGTGGATAGTGTCACTTATGTCCAGAAATGGACTGGCTTTAGGATTTTTAGGAATCCTAAAAAACCTAAAGACCTAAAGATATATCAAAAATCATAACTTATACTCCCTTTAGGATTTTTAGGTTTTTTAGTTTTCTTAGGATTTTTAGGTTTCCTAAACAACACTTTTAGGATTTTTAGGATCCTTGATTCTACTACATTGATAGAGGGCCTTTAGGATTTTTAGGTTTTTTAGGATTCTTAGGATTTTTAGGTTTCCTAAACAATACTTTTAGGATTTTTAGGATCCTTGTCTCTACTACATGGATAGAGGGCCTTTAGGATTTTTAGGTTTTTTAGGATTCTTAGGATTTGTAGGTTTCCTAAACAATACTTTTAGGATTTTTAGGATCATTGTCTCTACTACATGGATAGAGGGCCTTTAGGAGTTTTAGGTTTTTTAGGATTCTTAGGTTTCCTAAACAATACTTTTAGGATTTTTAGGATCCTTGTCTCTACTACATGGATAGAGGGCCCTTAGGATTTTTAGGTTTTTTAGGATTCTTAGGATTTTTAGGTTTCCTGAACAATACTTTTAGGATTTTTAGGATCCTTGTCTCTACTACATGGATAGAGGCCCTTTAGGATTTTTAGGTTTTTTAGTTTTCTTAGGATTTTTAGGTTTCCTAAACAATACTTTTAGGATTTTTAGAATCCTTGTCTCTACTACATGGATAGAGGGCCCTTAGGATTTTTAGGTTTTTTAGGATTCTCAGGATTTGACCAAAAATCCGAAAGGCCCTCTATCAATGTAGTAGAGACAAGGATCCTAAAAATCCTAAAAGTATTGTTTAGGAAACCTAAGAATCCTAAGAATCCTAAAAAACCTAAAAATCCCAAAGGCCCTCTATCAATGTAGTACAGACAAGGATCCTAAAAATCCTAAAAGTATTGTTAGGAAACCTAAAAATCCCAAGAATCCTAAAAAACCTAAAACTCCTAAAGGCCCTTGAAGTAGAGTCAAGGATCCTAAACATCCTAAAAGTGTTCTTTAGGAAACCTAAAGATCCTAAGGAAATTAAAAAACCTAAAAAACCTAAAATTCCTAAAGGCCCTTTATAAATGAAGTAAAGTCAAAGATCCTAAACATCCTAAAAGTGTTCTTTAGGAAACCTAATGATCCTAAAGGCCCTCTATCTAAAAAGTAGAGTCAAGGATCCTAAACATCCTAAAAGTGTTGTTTAGGAAACCTAAAGATCCTAAGGAATCTAAAAAACCTAAAAATCCTAAAGGCCCTTTATCAATGAAGTTTGAGTCAAGGAACCTAAACATCCTAAAAGTGTTGTTTAGGAAACCTAAAGATCCTAAGGAAACTAAAAAACCTAAAAATCCTAAAGGCCCTCTATCTAAGAAGTAGAGTCAAGGATCCTAAACATCCTAAAAGTGTAGTTTAAGAAACCTACAGATCCTAAGGAAACTAAAAGAACCTAAGGTAGCATAAGTTATGATTTTTAGGATCTTGTGGGTCTTTAGGATTTTTAGGATTCCTAAAAATCCTAAAGCCAGTCCATTTCTGGACATATCTCGGATAGTGTTTGTGGCAAAATAAAATGTCCGGATGTGGCAAGATAAAATGTCCGGACGTTACGAGAAAGACAAACTCTACCAATGCCCAGTTTGTCAAAAGCGATCCCCCATGGGAAAAGCTTGGAAAGGGTTTTTCTGCGGTGTTATGATTGCATGGCGGGATCGTATTACAACAAGAAAAAAGGAGTTTGTGGCAAAATAAAATGTCCGGATGTGGCAAGATAAAATGTCCGGACGTTACGAGAAAGACAAACTCTACCAATGCCCAGTTTGTCAAAAGCAATCCCCCATGGGAAAAGCTTGGAAAGGGTTTTTTCTGCGGTGTTATGATTGCATGGCGGGATCGTATTACAACAAGAAAAAAGATGAGTGGAAACCTCTACCCCAAGTCAAGAATAAGAGTGAACAGACTTTAGACTTGTAATCAATTTATTCATCGGAATAAAGCGTTTATTTACCTACCGCTAGTGGTAGTATTTTATGTAATAGTATTTTATGTAATAGCTAAAAATAAGGGGGAATGGAGAATAAAGAGAATAAACCATATCTCTACATTTTCTGATATGTTATCTCCATGTAAACAAAACATTACACTATAATTAATATTGGAGTTGCAGTCAACAAACACTAATCCCTTACACAAAAGACTTGTCATTAGCATAAGAACCCATTGAACCGTGGAATAATATTACTCGGTGGTGTCTTCGGCGCTCGGCTTTTACAGTGACCGAGAACAATAGCTTGTTGTGTTTTGAGAACAAAATAGGCTCCGTATGCTCAACCGCTCTCCTTGTCTTGAAAAAAAAGTAGGGGGGTGGGGGTGTCCTTCTATTGTCTCCAATAACAATTGGGCTACGCATACTCACCCGCAGGCTCACCCGCATGCTCACCCGCTCCTTCTATTGTCTTGAGAAAAAGTGTGTGTGGTGGGGGGGGGGGGGGGTATCATTCTATTGTCTCCAAATACAATAGGCTCCTCACCACCAGGCTCACCCGCAGGCTCACCACCATCCTCACCACCAGGCTCACCAACAAAAAGGGATTAAAAATAGAATGTGACGTCATCCTCCTCACCCGCGTGCTCACCCGCTCCGCGGCTCCAAAAAGAAAGCTCCGCAGCTCCGAAAAAAACTCCGGGGCTCCGAAAAAAGCTCCGAGGCTCCGAAAAAAGTTCCGGGGCTCCAAAAAATAAGGGTAATTCGGTGCGCCCTATATTACTAACGCCAAAGACAGTGGCTATAAGCATTACTTGGACAAAGTTTGAAGAAAAAGTAGCATCGCGTGTTAGAAATAAAACGCGGTCATTTTTTTTCGTCAAAAAATTAGAGTTTTTATTAGCCTATTTTTTTGACCCATTTAGACAATTTTTTGTCTAAATCTCCCCAAAGAGAGTTCAATTATTTCATACCTTGATGATGTATATTTTAGAGTCATAATTCTTAAAAATTCCGCGAAAAAAAAATTAAATATTGATGCGGTGTTTCGCTTGACTTGAAAGCCGGTAGGTTTCCCATTTAGGTGTGTATATTTCTTGTACTCATTTCAATATTTGCCAATGCGCTGTTATCACGGCTCATTGCCTTTGCTACACTTTAACTGAATATTTTAGTAACGCGATATGTCCAACTTTAAATTTTACAACTTTCTCTGCAATATAAGACTTTTTTAAAGAATTATGGCTCTAAAAATACATCAACAAGGTACAAAATAATTGAACTCTCTTTGGGGAGATTTAGACAAGGAGTACGCAGGAGTAGTTGTTTGAGTTTAGCATGAGAAAAAAAAGGCTAATCATGGAATAATAATGCCTCGGTCTTTATGAGGAACTAAAAATTAAATCAATACGAGGCATAGTGTGAGGGTCAAGAAAGAAGGCTAATAAAAACTCTAATTTTTTGACGAAAAAAAGTGACCGCGTTATATTTCGGAAACGCGATGCTACTTTTTCTTCAAACTTTGTTCAAGTAATGCTTATAGCCTAGTGTCTTCGGCGTTTAAAGGGTTTTGAACTTAAAATTTTTAGAGGGTCGCCATTACGTTGTCATGGAAGCAACAATGTAAACAAAACATTTGTCGACACAACGAACAATCCATAGCATGTTTACTTGTAAAGTGGCTTTCCGTTCTGTGCTTTTTCGCATGAGATATAGACCATTGAAGTCCAGGGGGTGAGGACATAAAAAACTGCTATGAGCCTCCTTAACTCTGCGAATTTTCCAAAATAAAGCCTCCAAATATTTTTAACATCCCCTTGGGGCATTTGGGACATTGACAATTGACACGTGTCAAGCAAAATGTGATGACGCCATTGAGCACGTGATTTTCAAAACTGCTTTTACCTCCGCGAATTATCTGCATGAAATGAACATTAACAGTCATTAATGTTGTGTCATTTCTTTTTTTTTTAATGCGTCATTTGACAAAGTTGTTAACATTTCCCAAGGAGCAAAAGTGCTGTGAAATCATGTCATCGATGACGTCACTATTTAAAAAATATCCTGATCAAGACCGTCGTTCTGTCAAAACCAAATTTGAAAGTATCTACCTTATTTAGAAGTGATGGTAGATCCCCTTCCGATAAGAATTTTAGCGCCATTTGCAAGAAAACACTGAATTTTGAGCGCGAACTTCCAGAAATTTTTCAAGGCATCCTCCATGTTTGATCTAGCTTAGCAGCCTGGCCAGATCTATTTTGAGCATCCACAGGGAACCCGCGCGGCACGCCCCAGTGTCCCCTTTATAGGCATTTTGCAAAAACGAGGGCTTATTTTTGATATGCTATATTCTGATTGATAGGTGTCAATTGTCAGTGCTCGAGATAAGATGTTGACAAAGTTTTGCTGATGTCTTTCAAAAACTGCGGAGTTATAGGCAGTTTGTGAAATCGCGTGATCGATGACGTCATCGCATTTAAATTGACACGTGTCAATTGACAATGGATGGCAAAGAGATGTTGACAAAGTTTGGGGCTTTATTTGAAGCAGTTTTCTGAAATAACGTGATCGATGACGTCATCACATTTTGATTGATGTGTGCCAATTGGCAACGTGACAAAGAGAGATGTTGTCAGAGTTTGACGGTTTTATTCTAAACATTCGCGGGGTTATAAGCAGCTTGTGAAATCACGTGATCGATGACGTCATCACATTTTGATTGACAGGTGTCGATTACCGGTGTACGAGATAATTTGTTGACAACATTTGGCGGTTGGCTATAAGTATTCACAGTTTGAACATTAATAACGTTAGTAATGACGTCACAAATATTGGATTGGCAAGTTGTTTATGTGCTTGTTTATGTTGTTTACCTATCAGTAGGTGTTATATTTTGAGTTTACCTGTTTTCAGAGCCTTAAACAGAAAATACAGGGTAGGCCATAGGGTAGGCCACAGAGGCCATGGCCTAGGCCACTTTTTGTCCCGACCCCCGCAAATATCCATATCCATGTTCAAATGCGGTTTACAGATGTGAATCTCTGATCCCTAATATGCGGACTGCAATTTTATGCATGCAGTTTACAATCATGAGTGGTTATTAGATATATCATTCTGTGGTAAGCACTGTGGTTGTTTAACGTCCCTCGCATAGTGGTTAAGTGTAGTGGGCTGAGAGACGGGACCTCAGTTTATTGTCTCATCCGAAAGACACGAAATCACGAATCACTTCAACCCACGATGAGCACAAGCTCATTGTTAGTATAAGACAATGAACTACACACCCCATAAACACGGTTAGTATAAGATAATGAAAACTACACACCCCTACGCGCGGTTAGTATAAGATAATGAACTACACACCCCTACACGATTAGTATAAGTTAACGAACTACACACCTCCTACACGGTTAGTATAAGATAACGAACTACACACCTCCTACACGGTTAGTATAAGATAATGAACTACTCACCTCCTACACGGTTAGTATAATATAATGAGCTACACACTCCTACACGGTTAGTATAATATAATGAACTACACACCTCCTACACGGTTAGTATGATATAATGATAATATAATGAGCTACACGCGTATTTTTTGATGAAGAGCCACTATGTGGATATGCAAACATTATTTCATAATAATATAGTCTAGTCGCCAGAGGGGGTTCACGTGCACCCCTCGGAACATTTATGGGGACATATATTTTTAGAACCCTTAGGGTGTCTAGAATCTGGTTTGAGGTGTCCCCAGCCCGAAAGAGTGTCCCACGGCACTTTTTGGGCCGATTTTTGTTTTTTAATTATATTATTTTGTTATTTACTGCGGTTTTCATAATTCTGCGAACTCTCGCTATCGATTTCCAACCGCAAAACCGCCTTCTGGCTTCCGTCAATCAAACTCCTGAGTCTTTTCGTCGTTACTCTTTGTGCTTTTTGATTGGCCAGCGCCTAAGCACTGCTTAAATGGTTTCTTGTCACGCCAGCAACGGTTATGTGCTGGCCAATGAAAAAGCACAATGAGTAACGACGAATAGACTCGGGAGTTTGATTGACGGAAGCCAGATGGCGGTTTAACGGTTGGAAATCGTTAGCGAGAGTTCGCAGAATTATGAAAATCGCAGTAATGAGATTCAATGAGCCAATTTTATAGATTGTAGCACTGTACAAAAAAGCTCTTTAGATTCTAAAACTATACTTTTACGATCTTACCACTGTATGCATTGCTACGCGACCTCAAAATTCACTGTTGCGATGGGCGATTGGCGATTTTTAGCCGTCAATCAAAACTAACGTTGGATTCGGCTACTTCGGTGGGTCGACATTAATTGTAAAATCAATTAAAATAATTATAAGCTATTCTTTGGCTTTCTGTCCTAGAATTATGAACTTTCTGACTCAAGAAAATTGTCATTACAATTCCTTTGCTGAGAATCGCCAATCGCAACCGTGAATATTGAGGTCGCGTAGCAATGCATACAGTGGTAATGGGAATACTCTGATCACATGTAGACTAGTTAAATTGCTGTCTCAGCCTTTTCCCGTCACATACACATATCGTTTTGGTATTTCCTAATAGAAATACAAAGGCTGACAGAGTCTTAGAAAATATATATCAGTAAGGAACATAACATGTATAAAACGGGCATGTAAATTGTACATATGTGTTCAGTCTATTAATGACACTATAATAGCATAAGTGGTAAGACTGGAATGCTTTTCTCTACAGTCCATCAAATTGCCTCATTGAATCTCATTAAATAACAAAAGAATATAATTAAAAACAAAAATCGGCCCAAAAGGTGGCCATGGGACACTTTTTGGGTCGTGGGACATCTAAAACCAGTTTCTTGATATCCTAAGGGTTCCAAAAAAGTATGTATCGCTACTAGTTCCGGGGGGTGCACGTGAACCCCCTCTGGCGACTAGATTAATAATAATAATAATAATAATAATTCTGGTCACCTAGCGATGTTGCCATTGCGAGATATTGACTTTGCTAGTTTTGATGACGTCATCGATGACGTCATGTCACGTGACCTTGGTGGTGCACCCCCCTTGCCTCTAAAAAAACCTTACCCAAGTTTGGGCACCTACCGCTGTTGCCTTCTTGAGATATTGGCTTTTCTATTTTTTATGACGTCATCGATGACGTCATGTCACGTGACCTTGGTGGTGCACCCCCCTTGCCTCTAAAATAACTTTACCAAAGTTTGATCACCTAGCGATGTTGCCTTCTTGAGATATTGACTTTTTTAGTTTTGGTGACGTCATGCCGGACGAACGAACGAACGCACAAACCGGAAGTTCATGACAGAATCGTTCGATGCATATACACTTTTCTTTTGATCCTTTTTCTCCTGCATGTAGCTATGGGGCTCCGCTATTATGTAAACCCCGTCATTTTGTACTTGCAAACCTTCTAAAACGTTCGGTGGATCGGAAAGGGCCTCAAGTTTCGGGTCGATTTCTGCCGAACCGTGAAATATTACATGAAGAGCTTTGAAGAACATACTAAAAGAAGACCAAACTGGTGAAAGAAAGTGTAAAGAAAAACAAGAGTAACGGAATAACTCGAAAAAGGCCGCGAACAAAGTCTGCTCGGAGATTGTGATAAAGAATGCCGATAGAGGAGGTCGAGTAGGCGAAGAGATTTTACTCTAAAAAACTGCGTAAAAAAGCAGGTACAGATGGAAATCTGAAGGGAAAAGGAACAGAAGGCCAGTCAAAGCATGTTATCTCAATGATGTAAACTATTAACAGGACGGAATATCAGCAAACTTCTGTTTTACGTACAATATCATGTAAACAACTGGTGGTGGAATGACACCGAAAAAGAAAAGGAAACAATTGATGTACGTGTAAGCAAGGTCACGCAAAGAATATGCACATTGAGACTGGACAAACTGGCGATATCTATGAAGTTCCAGGTGGATAAGCGAAAGCTCGTAGTTCCCCAAAAAGCCCAAAGTAAAGTTTAACCCCAACAGTACTACTCCAAGCTCATTCTCAATTTATGTTTTCAGTCGAATTCTTTGATATTTCTTGCTACAGTGGCCCTGCAATCGTACTACAAATTAATTTCTCGTATAAGCTTAAGTCCCAATGTATAGAATATTGGAAAATTTCATGGGATTCGGATGTGAAGGATTGTTAAGATTTGATCAAATTAAGATGCCAAAGTTAGTGTGTTTGAAAAAAGGGTTTAGGTCGATTTCAAAAGAGTTTTAAATTTCCTCATGTAAGTGTGACAAAGTCAAATGGACAGTATTTTAGAGAAATATAAGCTGTAATTAATATAATCCCTGAATGTCTTTGCGAATTTGAATATCTCCCACATTGTTCATTGTGTCATGCCAAAAAATATTGAAAAATATTATGCAGATATCATACTATTTCTGGCATCTTGAGGACAACCCAATCATCAGTTGTTGGTATTTACAACCAGACATGGTAAAACTAACTAATGGTAAAACTGACATGTCACATTTATCAGCTTGTACATGCTTCATGCTACAGACTCACAAAATTACCATCTATTTTGAAACTGCTGGTAAAGAGGGGGGTAAATTGCCAAATTATGTAATTCAAAAAATCATTCATACTATCAGCACAGGGTAAAGGGGGATTTACCTGAGGACCACATCCTTCCCCTTTATGGAATTTCCTCTTGGCAAGAGTTGTATTCACCCCTCCACCCCCCTACATGTGGAATTTCAACTTTCTCCATTACACTGCGTGGATAACCAGTCTTCCTTATCAATTTCCTTTCTGATGCCATGAACTAAATATTCATCAGATGTATTTCTTTTGTAAACTGATCTGGACGGATAGGACTAACTTTTCACATTGTTTATACACATTGCGCCTTATAAATTCTATGTTGTCAAATAAAGGTTTCCTAATTACTGTTTCCATGATGGCAGGCTTTTATATGATATGCTTTTGTCCCAGGGGTGGGGGTCCAACAGATTAGAATCTTTTGGTTTATAAACACAAATATGACAGTCCATTTCATTAAAAAACTAATGACTGTTTTTTGCTATTTGGTCAATGGAACTATGTATCAGATTTTTTTGGTACAAAATCTGTATCTAGGAATGTTTTGAAATTTTTGGCCTGTCAATTTTTTGGGGTTGGCAAAAAAAGCTTTGTTGGACCCTCACTCTCATGAGTTTACTTGACAGAACCCCCTTGGGGTGCTCCCATGTGCAAGCTGGCTGTGAGGCAAGAGTCAACTGTATTCCAGATTTCTGACAGTCATGCCTTCAACCCCCACACCCCTCCCCCTCTCACACACAAAACCGCGTGCCATCTATGCAACCTACTGCATTGGGAAATGAATGCCAGTTCCCGCGAAGTGCATTCCATTCAGCTAGGCTAGGCCAAGCAACCTGATTCTTGAAATAGTGCCATAGCACTGGGATTACCCTGTGAATTGTAATTGATACCCTTGCTGGACTAATGTCAAAAATTAAGGCGAGTGTATCGATACAAGGATATTTCCTGAGCCACATGATAGTCAAAAGAACCTGATTTTTTACGTTAAGAATACATCTGCAACGCCTTTGCCTTGCAGCGCCGCGCCACGTGATTCTTGCCAAATCTCTTGAGATGTCCTCAACTATCTGCTCGAGCGTTTCTGGCAGTTCTCCTGTGTTAAGCCAAAACAAGTATCGCTGATTTTGAATGGTGTCAAAGAAATCCGCCCCTCTAAATAAATAGCCACTGAACATCGGATCGAGGCGCTGCATAATTGGAGGAATATCATCGGTTTGTGGAGGAACTGTTATTGTAGAAAGAACAAAAAGAGTAGGAACAAGTAATTCAATACAAGTAATTCAATCAGTTCTTTGAGGTCTGTGTTGTGTGGAGCTGGAATTGACGTAATCACATTTAAGAAAATTGCGAAAAGCTGAATTTTTCGTACACGCATTCGTCTGTCCATCATTGCGAAGCGACACATCCACGAATGAGCAGGGTTGAATTCACCAAATAATGGCTATTCAATTCGAAGGTCAATTTGTAGCTTCTTTTGTTCTAAAGCTGAAAAGCATTTGAATTATAACAACCATTAGTTGATTCCAAATAAATAATTTTCAATTTGAAATCTAATGTGTATAGTTTCTTTTGTTTTAAAGCTATAGCGCCAAAGAAAGCTTGACAGTTTCACAGCCAATTATAAATGGTGCCGTTGAAAGACAGAATTCCCAGGAGTGAGCACTTTTCTCCTGGACTTACCTATATAAGTTGTGTCCCTAGCTTTGTAATATTTAAAAGCCGACTATGAGGACTTGACGGGATTTCAAAGTCCGCGCAATTAGTTCCAGTCCGAGGCGAAGCCGAGGACTGGAACTAATTGCGTGGGCTTTGAAATCCCGTCAAGTCCGAATAGGAGGCTTTTGAATTACTTCAAATACTCAATAATTATTCATGACCTAAATAGCCAACACAGAGGGAAAACGATCAATGTTGAAACATCTCCATTTATTTTTTTTTTAATTCCTTGGTCATTTGAAATACTCAGCCTGTGACATAATCTTCAATCACCAACCCTCTGTACCCTACCCAAACAGGATTTATCAATATAATCATATATTTTTTACTTGTAAAACTTGAATTACGTCTCTAGTCATGCGCACAAATGAAAAGGTCAAGATTGTTTCCACAAAGCCTGTCCCACATGAAAGTTGGCCGCGCACATGCATATTGTCGAACAAGATCCTTTCTATTGTACATTTCCAAGAGAGGAGACCTATATCTTCTCACGGAACGTTTCTACAGTCTGCCTTTGTAGGGCGTAGACTGAATAGTACAAAAAAATTCGACGGGGAGAGGACCTTGGAATTATGAACTTGGATTGCGTCACTAGTCATGCGCAGAAGTGAAAAGATTAAGAGTGTTCCAAAAACCCTGTCCCACATGGAGGTTGGCGGCGCTCATTCATATAGTCTGGAACAAGATCCTTTGTATTTTACTTCTCCTATAGGAGACGCGTGTCTTCTCACGGAACAGTTTCTACAGTCTGCCATTGCATGGCGCAAAGACTGACTAGTACAAAAACATTTCGATGGCGAGTGCCTTGAAATTATGAAAATTATGAACTTGGATTGCGTCACTAGTCATGCGCAGAAGTGAAAAGATCAAGAGTGTTTCCATAAAGCCTGTCCCACATGGAGGTTGGCGGCGCACAAGCATATAGTCTCCAACCAAAATTCTTTGTATTGACTTCTCCGAGAGAGGAGACTTTTGTCTTCTCACGGAGTGGTTCCTACGGTCTGCCTTTGCACTGCGCAAAGACTGACTAGTAGAAAAACTTTTCGAGGGTGAGGACCTTGAAATTATGAATATTCATAGTTCAAAGGTCCTTGGATCAAGAAAACATTTCTAGATCCAAGGACCTTTGAACTATGAATATTCATAGTTCAAAGGTCCTTGGACCTTGAAAAGTTTTCAAGTCCCACTTGCAGTATCTTCCTGGGATTTCAAGGTACTGCACGTGGTACAAAATGAGAGCTCTGGTTGGCTGATTAGGTCATGAATAATTAATGAGTATTTGAACAATATTTCAACAACGGTTTTAGACCTGTATATTCCATGATGGCGATGAATTGGCAGCCTTCCGACGAAGAAATGGAAGATAGCGAGGATACATACCAAGGTTGGTCATTATTTTAAACAATTCTGAAAAGTACATCTGAAATGTACCCTCACGCTTTAGTTTTTCATTTCAGTCGAGGAAAAAAGAGGTCGTTGTTCAATCATGGACGAAGAGAGGAAGCTGGTGCTGAATTGCTACAAACAAAGTATCGGAAACTGGGGGAACATTCTTGCATCTATGAAGCAAAGCATCGACTCTCTACCTATTCAAAACCCCAAGAGAAAACAGGACACTGTTAACTACTATCAGAGCACTACGAGCAAAGCAATAATCAAACGAATGCAACGAATCGTAGGTAAAAGTATTAAAAGGGTTGATTGCAACGCCGATCAAAAGCAGTCAAACTCGATGGCGAGCGCGATTCTTAATACAAAGACCCGCTATAGCCAGAACGTTAGCCCAGAGGAACGCTTTCGAAATAAGATAAGCTACGTTAACCTCGTTAGCTCGGAGAGTGAAGGCGAGGGCTACGTTAACCTCGTTAGCTCGGAGAGTGAAGGCGAGGGCGAAAAGTCAAACGCTAACCTAGCGACCTTGATCGACCCGGACCGAGCGAATCCACGCCAAGAAGAAAGAGGGAAAAGCGGGGTTCAAATCAAAGCGGCCTTAAATCTGCAAACAAGGCACACAAGAAAATGTGCGATCGTGCAGTGCTCAAGATGGAGCGTGTGGAGAAAATGTTGAAAGATATTGGGGACAGTAGCGAATCAGAATGATTGTATTTAAGACCATGAAATGTTAGACCCTCCTTGTTGTATAACACAAAGCGTAATGATATTAAAGTGGTACTCGATGCAGAAAAAAAAGTAGTCCTTTTATGTGTTTGAATCTAAAATTGGCAAGAACAAAAATACCCCTCCCCCTTCTCCGAATATAAGCCATTCTTACTGTACATTTCATATCAATGCTACCTACCACGCTTCCAATAAAACTTCACGTAGATGAAATTAATAAAAACATATGTCCTCCGTACTTTCTATCCAATCGTTTCTGTTTCAAAATACATGACTCTTTCCGAAGTTTAAATTCCTTTCCGAATGTATCTATTTCTCAGAATTTTGGCATGGTAATTTGTTTAGACATCTTGTCTCTTGGGGGCTCCCACTATTAGTAGATCATTTACATAAGGAGTGTGCTTGTGCTAAAAAGCTCTAATAAGAGATACATGTGATAACAATGTACAGTCTTGCCAGCATAACGTGCAACAATTCGTGTCAGGAACCACACAATTAATAGATTGCCTTTGCTTGCAACATGACATATTGCGAAGGGCAGATCTAGGGGGGTGATTAGGGTGGCTAGCCACCTCCCTTGTTCTCATATTTCTTGTAAAAACCTTAAGATTAGCCACCCCCTTGGTCTGAACTCTGTAGTATATCCTTTGTACTAGCCATCCCCCTTCTTAAGGGTCTGCATCCGCCACTGATATTGTCCATATAATTGCTGCGAGCGAAGCGAGCAGCATACTATTTCGAACGGTGGGATCTCTGTGGCGCACGATATTACTGAGGGCAAAGTCGATTTCGTGGGCTAGCTAGCGATAGATGATTTTGGCGCCTGCAGTATCGTCCTTACGAAATCAGCGGCTATCGGCCAATGATGAATGCGCATGCCGACGCCTGCAGTATCGTCCTTACTAATCAGCGGTTATCGGAAAGTCCCTTCGTTCTTTTGCGAATTTGGAAAGTCTCTTCGTTGTTTTAGAAAGTTCCTTTGCTTCGTGAAGGTAAGTTTGAAAGTTTATCATTCAGATGCTACTTTATTTGTTCGTGGAAGTATTCATCAAGGCGATAGTCGTTAAGCGATATTTCTAGAGGAAGGCAATGTGCTTTTAGAAGTCTTTCAGCTTTGTTATGTGCAAATTCGTATGACATTTCGACATGGACAACAGAGACCATCGATCGTGTTTTATTCGAAGGGGATGAAATGCATTTGAAGAACGCGTTAAACATGGAAGAGACGATCTCCCTGAACAGTTTACCGGATTGAGTCCTATCTCCTTTACATTTATCGCAGCACTTTACTTTCAATAGAAACCGCTAGTTATAAAACATATTTTCTGCTCTCTTATTTTATGTATCTTTCCAGAGTCCTAAAATGTTTTCAGTTCAATGATGGTTAACATAGGGCAGGCCACTAATAAAACTTGACAGCACACCTCCAATAATCACCTATAAAACAAAAGGAAAACTTAAATTGTGGTGTGCCCACAGTGGTGTATCCAGGGGGTCCCAAGCATTCCAGAATCTCTTTCTTGGGTACCAAACATATAGAACACTTTATTGAGTGTCAAACAGCCATGGAATAACCTATCTGAAACTTATAGCAGATGTTTCTGAGGTACCGATATTTCATTTTGCTTTTCTAAGACTACTGACTGAAACTTTGAACAAAACAAATGGAATATGTTGCTCTAGAGGTTTCGATTTTTTCAACAAAAAACAACAATTCAATAGCTGAAATACACTGTAAATTTAACTAATCAATTGAACACAAGATCTTTATAAAAGCTTAGATTTTTCATGGATAATAAAAGTACTTTTAATAGAATTTCCAAAATCAACTTACCATTCTCATAATCTCGTGATATCACCGTTAGATTGACAAACTTGCAGCCCATTGCTGTTGTCCTTTTAGTTCTTTTCCAACACGGCAACATTTTGCTATATTGTATGATGTTAGTTTGTCAAGTTTGACTTCTGTTCCAGGGACTTTTGAGGAGTAAGCTTTGTAGATCGAGGCGCCATTTTCGCCCGACATGATTTCGTGAAACTCAATATCGATAAAGCGAATTTTTGGTGTTCCTTCACCGTTAATTCTAAAATTCGTCTTCTTGGCTACCTCCTTATACACGTAGCAAACTGAAATTCAGCTAATACGAAAGAGAGTTTCCTAAAACTCTCTAAAACAGACAAAACACACGAGGAAACTCGATTTTCGGTACTTTTCTCTGCCTTCCTTCCACCTGTTTACATAATAAGCCTCGCTTTCGTGTACTAATTTGCTAAGCCACCAGGCCTTTACGATTTGGTCTATAGACATTGGGAAAGGATAAACCCACGAGGGGTAGAGGGTGGACCTGCGCATCGAGCAAGACCTGTTCCCGTGGCGTTCCGTTCCCACAGGCTGTCCAAATCCTATTGCTGTATGTATAATCAACAAAATGTTCTAATACTATATTTTTATTGGTTGTGTTAAAAACGAATGAAGCTGTTAAACTATTTCGCCATCCCCGGCTCCTATTTGACCTAGTAGAAGATTTTTTATTCCGTTGTGCGCGATTAGCGCGCCCGAATTTCGATAAACGCATTTCATCAAGCCTCAGAGAAAGGGTAGACGAACATTCCGTTTTTTGTGTATTGTAAACAAAGCCTGCAGGTCTTATTATTCATGCGCGCCGCAAATTACGAAATTATTATTATTTATTTGTGTGAAGCGGTCCAAATGACGAATTTCTATACTTGTAACGTCGAATTCACGCTTACCTAAGTGGTCTTCTTTCGAACATAGTGACTGCCTGCCAGGCTAATCACTGCTGGGCATTTGTTCTTGTAAACGGCGCGAGGTAGTGTCTTGCGCGAGTTCTCACTGACTATATATTTAGTATATTTAGTATTAAGTAAAGTGAAGTAGAAAAATGCAAATGATACAGAAAATGCTGGAATAACTACTTCAGACATATTTTTAACGAGAGTTAAAGCCATGTCTTTGTAGGATGATTTTTTTCTAGCTTGAATCTCTGCAAGATTTTTATTTTGGAAGGATTGGCCTTGCACGAATTGTTTTGGGGGAATTGCCATCCCCTCCCCCAACTTCTAATGGTTCACCCCTTAGTATAATGAAATTCAGCAGTTTAAGGAAGGGGCCGACTCAGGTTGAGTCTTCTAGTGTCACGAAGTGACGGGCTGTTTTCTTGTGGCATTATAGTTGCCCGAGGGGAAATTAGGTTTATGTACTGTAATTGTCACCCACTTTAAATAAAGTTTATCTGTCTAATCCTTCGCAGTATCATGAACTCCGCTTTCCGGCAGTAAGAGCCCACTTAAAGACACTGAACGTCTGTATTTTATTTGCCTCAGGCTATTTGTAAAATATGGACACATCAGAGAGAGACAAGAAGACACATGTTCAATGTTTTGATGACGTGTTTGATCACGTAAACTCATTTAGCCGCTACCAGTGCGTGATCTATAACAGCGTTAACGCCTTGTGCGTCATCCCTATGAACCTGGCGTGGATGAACCTGATCTTTACCATGGGTACCCCACATTTCCATTGTGACGACACCAACACCACGTGTCCTCGGGATGGCTGCTGTGATAATTGCACATCGTACTCATTTGACGGACCTTTCACCAGCACCGTATCCCAGGTAGGATAGAGCAGATTTCGTATGACTGTGAAAAGTGCCGTGACACGGCGCGGTACTGTCGCGGTGGCGGTACGGCCTGGCCTGCTGTAGATACCGAATGAAATCGCGTAGTCGCGGCGCTGTACAACTCTTTCGCTGCATTTTTCACAGTCATACGAAATCTGCTCTAGAATCACCCGGCACCCCACACCACAAGTCACTTGTTTCTGGAATGGCGCCGTTTGACCGATAATAACCGGCAAAAGATGACTATTTTTCCCGGGGGGCACTCCCATATTTTTTTAATCAGGGATAATCGTCGGGAATTTTTAATTTCACCCTAAAAAGATACCATCAAGGGCGTGGCTCAAATAATTTGTTAAAAGATACCCATCAAGAAATTTTCGTGTTTGACTAAAATGCTGCCCTTTACTGTTGTCGAATTATCGTCTTCTCATCCAGTAATCTGTCTCTTTCTTACACGGTTTTAAAAAGCTCCGCCAAGAGACAAAACAATTTGGACACATATTCTCCCTAAAATTTTATTGCCGATCAAGATCACCCTTAAGGAGGCTGCCTACAATTTTCCTCGGGCTTGACCACTTGACTTTATGCGATTGCAGCTCCGAAATGCAAAAAGCTATCAAAAGCAAACTTCGACCACTTACTGGAGAAATAATGAAATTAGTAGTGATGTTTCTCACATTCCAGCAAGACAAATTTGCCTCCTCTGCTACGGCTCAATGAGCCAGAACGGCCACGCTAATACAGTAGCTGTAGCGCGTAGTTGAACATGCTTTCACTGGTTTACCTGGCGGATTCTGATTATCACAATGATATTACTGATGAATTTGTAAAAATGTACAATAATAATGCTGAAATGAGTTCTGACTTTCCGCGAATAATAAATAAACTGTCATAAAACAAAATAATTCTGCCAGCGAAGTTCAATAATCTGGGCTGCATAAAAACAAACAAACAAAAGGGAACATTATGCAAGTTTTTCTCATTGAGCCGTAGCAGAGGAGGCAAATTTGTCTTGCTGGAATGTGAGAAACTGACTCAAATTTGCATGAAAATTACAACTTTTTAAAACTGAACTAGTTGTAGAGACTTGAGCGGAACGATAAGCAAGAGGTCCAACTTTGGAATTTTCCTGCGAGACGTTGGAAACGTAAACTTTTTTCTCGCGCGGACATTGCCCTCCTAATATGCTTAAGTTTAAGTTCTGTGAGTAGGAAGAAAGTTCGCCGCCAGAATCGCATTGTGAAGCCTTTTTCGTGTTCAGAAGTGTGGTTTGCGAAATCGCCCCAAAACTAGAAGTTTGCGTTTATGTTTGTCAGGGAAAATCAAAACCACTTTTGGACGTCAAAATTGGTAGAGTTGTAGTTGAATGTCTTGTGTGACAGGTAGTTTTTTAATACAGGAAACAAAAACCTAGAAATACATACAGTGTTACTACAAATAATTATAATTACATTGCTACAAGAGTCTACAGTTGTCTTCCATTGAGCCAAGCCAAGGAGGCCCATAATCCACACAGACGAATGATAATAACAACTTCCAAGTAGGAATGTGACTGACTTATATGGTCAAGCAGACCGTGAAAACACTAAATTACAATAGCATAAATGGACACAATAACAAAACAGAAAAACTTATCTCACCCCGACACGCGTGATAATGGTAATAGGCAGCAGCAAGGCCTCTACGGTTCTGATAAAGATCTAGATACAAATGAATTCGGTGAGCCAAAATAAACATGAAACTTGGCACACGAGGCCACGCGAGTGAGAAACAAACGATGAAAATAACCACGAAATAGCTAATACCTTTCCTAATAAATCCGTAAATAAAGAGAATATAAACTAAACTAGGCAAATATAAGACTAAATAAGAATATTATACCTGTTTCTATACGTAATTTCCTTGTCTGAATCCTTGAACGAACGAATGAACCCTCTACAAACGTACCGAGTTCGAGGCGTGCATACAGCGCATGCGTGAGGCCACAGGATACCCGGTTCGCCACAGGGGGCCCAATGTGCCTGCCCTGCGCACAACCGTCACACACTTCCCTGCTTTGAGGTTGGAGTCCTCAACAACCTCCGCCAATGGTACTAATAACTACATAAACAATAACGATATATGCATATAAATGTCTCTGTTAATCCATTGCGGTGTTCTTTGCTAACATCTTCATAATCAGAAGATTAGTCTGAGCTACGGAGCTCAAGATACTTGGATCTGATTGTTCTGCCGCCATCATCTCCTGTACAGTAGAACGCGAGAAGCGACAAGGATTTGGATGATAACCTTTATTCACTCTGGTGGCACGTCTGATTGAAGGAGCCTCGTCTTTGCCCTCGTCTTCCATTGCCGCCATCAGCTCATCAGGAACATCAGACCCGTCTTCTCCATCCGGAGGTGTTACCGAGGGTAACTGCACCTCTGTGGGAGGTTCCTCGCAGGTTTCCGCATCACCTTGCTTCTGAATCTCGTCTTCCTCCAGGGTCTCTTCCTGTGTCTTCGCCACCACTGTCTTCTTGACTGTCTGCTTCAGGGCGCACGCCGCGTCGCTGAGGTCCATCTTGACTCCGATAAGTCTTTATCAGCTTTCGACTTTGCTACTCCCTTGCTCTCCTTTCAACAAGTGTTCCGCATACAAGATATCGTTCCGGTATACCGTGGTGCAAGACCTGTCATCCTCGAGTGACTCTACGATATACGTATTACCTGTGTCTAACCGTCGAACCACCCTATACGGCTTCGCGCTCCATACGTCCTGTATTTCGTTCCGACCTTGTACTCGGTTTCGGAGGAACACCTTGGCACCAACAGGTATACTCGTGTCTTCCGACTTCGCATCACTCCTCACTTGCCTTCGTTCCACTTCGTTCTTGGTCTTCTCCGATGCGAGCTTAACGACAGCTTCCAAGCGCTTCCGGTGTTCGGCCACCCACTCTTCTACACATTCCACCCTATCTTCCTGGTTAAGCGAACCCAGGACATGATCAACAGGGAGAACCGGGTCTCTTCCGAAAAACAGTAGGTATGGAGAATATCCAGTTGATGAGTGTGGAGTGGAGTTGTAAGCATATAGTAACTCTGGAAGGAACTCTGGCCACTTACGCTTCTGGAGGGGCGCAAGGGTGCGCAGGCGATCATGCACAGTCCTGTTGAACCGCTCACATTGACCATTCCCTTGCGGGTGGTACGGAGACGTGCGGCTCTTCGTGATGCCGTACATTGAACACAACTCCCTGATGACAGCACTCTCAAAGTTCCGAGGCTGGATGAGACAATCGGTAGGCTCTGGTATTACTGGGAACAGAAGCATCCCCCCACCTTTCGCAAGCTTATAAAAGAACTTAAACCCGTCCGTAAGCTCCTGAGAGACTGGAACCGCTTCGTTGAATCAGATGGAGTCCTCTACCGAGTTGTCCAGTTACAAGACCGGAAAGTGAAACAGCTGCTACCTTGGTCACTGTGTAACCTCTTCGGCACTCCATACCGCACGAACCACTCCCTCACGAGCGAGCGCGCAACTGTGGGTGCCTTCTGATCTTTTGTATGGATCGCCTGTGTGAACTTCGTAAAAACATCCGTAAGAACTAGGACGTTCTCGTAACCTGAGCCGCTCCTCTCTAACACAGTAAAGTCAATCGCAAGAACTTCCAAGGGCCTGTTTGCCGTTAGAGATCCCATAGTAGGATGTAGGCGCTTCCCTGCTTTGGCGAGAGTACACCTTTCGCATTGGCGACAGTACTGGGAGACATCATTCACCATTCCCGGCCAATAACATCGCTCTTTCAGGAGTGCTGTAGACTTCTCGGTCCCTTGGTGCCCCAGGTCGTCATGGACGGATGCAAGGACTTTTGACCTTATTACGCTGGGCAACTGCATGGTAGCCATATCCTCCCTAGATACTGAAGGTATGGTGGAGGTACACTCAGGAGCTACTGCCTCTGACCTTATACGAGCTTCCTCCAGCAGGTCTGTTGTCAACGCCTCTTCTATGTTCACTTGCAGGGTTGCTGGTAGGGGGGTGCTCTCGCCCTTTCGCTCATCATGATCTGCAATGGACTCCTCTAGTCGAGCTGTCACCGGCTCAACCCCATGGGTGGTCTTTCTGCTGAGGGCGTCTGCATTACGATTGCTACGTCCTGACCTAAACTTAAGGGTAGAGTTGAACTGAGCAAGTTCGGCCGACCACCGCATTTCTGTTGCACCGAGCTTGGCGGTGGTCTGTAAGTAGCTAAGAGGATTATTGTCGGTATAGATCGTAAACTGTGCACCGATCAGGAGGTCTCTGTACTTCTGAGTCACAGCCCAGTGCAAGGCCAAAAGTTCTAGCTTCATGCTCGAATAGTTACTCATATTTCGCTCGCTTGGCCTCAGTCCTCTACTCGCATAGCTCAAAACGACTACACCGTCCTCCTGCCTTTGGGATAATACTGCTCCTAGTCCCAAGAAACTGGCGTCTGTCTCTAAGATGAATTCCTTCGTGAAATCTGGATACCCCAGAGCTGGTGCGGCCGTGAGGAGCTGTTTCAGTCCCTAAAAAGCCTCTTCGCAATGCTGGTCCCAGCGCCCTGTGATGCTCGTAGAGCCATCCAGCACAACCACTCTTCCCTTCTTCTTTTTCTTTGGCGAATCACCTTGCTTCCGGAGCAGGAGTAGTATAGTAGGGGCCGAATTAGCGCTTTTTTTGAGGGGGAATACTAATTAGTGAGGGAGAATATATAATGAGCTTGATGACGTCATGATCTATGTTTAGCCTTTTTTCGGTCACGTCACTGTCACGCGCGGAAAACGTCTTAGTTCTGATTGGCTTAGCCTACATACACTCTGATTGGTTCAAAATACACTCTATTGTTGTCATCGTCTATAAAACCAGAGCTGCAGAGGCTCCGGACCACTTCATTTAAGGAAGCAATCTAGACAGATCAGAGCTCGAAGAAAAAGATGGAAGCGAAATACAAGTTGGGCAATCGCGGTTATTGGGCCTGCGTCACCCATTTCCGAGGCAAGACACAGTTTCATATTCGTAAGTTTATTGAAACACCGGACAAAAAGATTCCTACCAAGGACGGTCTTGCGTTGACCAAAGAAGAGTTCTTTGATCTAACAAGAGAGATGAATGAGATGGAAGAAATGGTGTACGAATTCGACCGCATTGCCGAAGGGTGTTCAGATAACGAATGTGACACCCCTTCCCCAAAGCGACCTAAGTTGGAGAGACAAGATGCTAATGTCAAGACCTCTGCGCTACCTGAGGAATCCGCTGCAACACCGCCTACGGATCCTTATGTCGCCTTAGATAAGATGTCGAAACAAGCAAGGAAGCAATCCTACAAGTGTCGTGTTTGTGAGAAACCTATCTATTACGGAACTCTCTGTGAAATCTGCACTAACGTGCGCGCGGACAATAATATGGACAACTATTGAACACACTACTCGATGTTGTAAAACTTTCCGAAACAGTGATTTGTGTTTTTGAATAAAATATGTCAACGAACAACCTTGTTTTGTATGTTAGAGTGTATCACAGGTGACTATAAATACAGGCGCCCGAAGTTTCATCATTTACAACCTACCTTCCGTCGAAGCAACATGTTCTTCACCGCTATGTTGATTTTAGTTGTATTACCTCTGATTTACTGTTTGGTTCAAGATTATCGGGACCCTTTGAGGATGTTAAGTCCTCCGCGATGCGTAAACGATTGTTGGTTGTGTAAAAAACGCATTGCCCACGACTGTCACTGAACACTATAAAAAGGAAAACAGTTTTCATTTTTTTGTCATTCTGACCTATTCGGTCATGGGATGCGGATGTCTGAGTGGTGTTCCAAACCTCTCCTTTCAATATATTTTTCGGAGAGTACGTTGCACGATTGCCTGTTGTGGTGGTAAGATCACCATTCAAAGATCTGAAATCGATGGACCACCAGACCCAAGTAGACGAGGAGCTTCGAAAAATTTACCTGACTCCAAAAAGCGGCGCAAGCTTTTCGGGGGCAGAAGCTGTTTTCCGTGCTGCCAAACTAAAAGGTCTCAAGAACATAACGCGCCAACAAGTACGTGATTGGCTTAAACAACAAGAAGTCTACCAATTTCATAAACAAGTTCGTCACAATTTCAAGAGAAATCCAGTCATTACCAGTGGTCCAAGTGTCCAGTACCAAGCGGATTTGGTTGATTTATCGTCTCTCAGTAAATTTAACAAGGGTTACAAGTATTTTCTGACTTGTATAGATGTCTTTAGTAAAGTTGCCTGGGCCATTCCCTTAAAGACAAAGACAGGACCTGAAATTACAGCGGCTTTCAAGAAGATTTTCAAGTCACAGAAACCCAAGATCTTGCAGACTGACAAAGGATCTGAATTTTTAAACAAGACCTTTCAAGCTTATTTGAAAAAGCAAAATGTCCGATTTTTCACCACGCATAGTGAGACCAAAAGTTCCGTGGTAGAGCGATTCAATCGCACTTTAAAATCGAAAATGTGGAAATATTTCACCTACAAAAACACGCATGTCTATGTAGATGTTTTACCCGATCTTGTAGAGTCGTACAACCACGCCTACCATCGTAGTATACGCATGCGCCCTGTTGATGTCAACAAGAAAAACGAAGACCAAGTCTGGTGCACGCTGTATGGAAAGACTCTCAAGGTCCCCGTGCGATTTAAATTCCAAGTCGGGGATCGAGTGCGCGTGAGCATTGCCAAAAACATCTTTGACAAAGGTTATAAAGCCAACTGGAGTGAGGAACTCTTTACCGTGGCAGAACGATTGCCGAGAAACCCACCTGTCTATCGACTAAAAGATGAGATGAACGAAATGTTGGGGGGCGTGTTCTATGGGGTGGAATTGCAGAAGATTGAAAAAACTGATGACGTATACAAAATAGAAAAAGTGTTTGGCAAATGAAAGAGAAAAGGAAAAGTAGAATACCTCGTGAAATGGCTTGGTTATCCAAGTAAATTTAACTCCTACATTCTAGCTAGTGAAATAAAACGGTTGTGAAATAAAGCATATATTTATGTAACACATAGTTTGAGTCGTCATTTGTTGTTGGTCACGATGGAGAACACACAGTTTTATCTCCACCTTCCCTCTGACAGTAGCATGGACGTGTTTCCCGACAACACTTTAACAGAATATCGAGTCCAGCTCCCTCAGCGAATTCAATTGGGAGAATCTTTTGAAATAGCCTTAACAGAAGTACAATATCCCCACACGTGGAATAATGTTCACTCCACTGATGACTGTAACCATTTCTATATCCTTGAAGGAGCTTTACTCACAGTCTGTATTGTTCCGCCAGGACATTACCCCTCTGTTGAAGCCTTGGTGCAAGCGATGAATAGCCAAATTCTATCCATGTCAAAGAGTGGACTAAAGTTAGCCTACAATACACTCTCACGAAAGGCTACCCTTCATATTCCGCAAAACACAAGTATATTATTTGAAGGAGGAATGGCGGAGTTGCAAGGGCTTGAACCTAAAAAGGTTTACACTAAAACCACCACCGCAACCCGAGAAGCAGACTTAGAACACGGATTCCACAACCTCTACATTTACTGTGATATCATCAAGAGTCAATTTGTGGGAGATGCTCGAGTTCCCTTGTTACGAGTGATTCCCGTTGAAGGAAAAGACGGAGAACGCGTTACTCGAACATTTCTGAATCCGCAGTACCTACCGGTCAGCAGACACGAACTTGACACCATCGAATGCAGTATAAAGCGCTCGAACGGATCGAGGGTTCCATTTGAAGATGGACGCTTGTTGATCACACTACATTTCCGCAGAGTGTCTCCGTACTTTTAGTAACATGGGACGTGACTTTTACAAAACGTATTATTTAAACCAAGCTCAGCAAAAAGGTGGAACTGTTCCCGCTTTTCATGGAGCTAATTTCCAACAAGGGTATGGGCTCTATCCTAAAAGGGTTATTCCGTTGGGCTTGGGCCGTTCCCAAAGTTTCTGCTGCTGCTAAATCTGTAGGACGAGCAGCATTAAAAGAGGGTGTTGGCTTGGCCGAGGATTATATGCAGGGAAAAAATCTGAAACAGTCAGCACTGCAACGAGGCAGAAAAATAGGCGAGCAAGCCGTTGAGGAGATGAAGTCCCAGAATGCATCGCAAGGAGGGGGTAAAAAACCAACAAAAAGGCGAAAGGCAGCCGAATCGAATCAGTCTGCTCCAGCCAAGAGACAGAGAAGATCTCCTCCCAAGAAAGCGAAGAAAGATCTATACGCTATCTATCATGGCCCATCCCACTAGATCATCCGAATGCAGCAAATCAGAGCTAGATTTATTTTTAGCCCCTAGTATCCAGACGGCGATCGAGAAAGGACAAATAGTGGAACATTTCCCTGTATCGAACTTGTCCGACACGGGGCCAGTAGAGTTTAATATATCCGGTAGCGGAGATGAATTCATTGATCTAAGACAATCCTGGACGTATTTCAGAGCTAAAGTAACCAAGGCAAATGGGGCGGACCTGGTGGCTGCCGATGAAGTCGGTCCAGTCAACCTTTTTTCTCCAGGCCCTCTTTAGCCAAGTGGATTTGACCATCAACGATAAAGTCGTCTCTTCGTCCACCAATACCAACCCCTACCGAGCTATGATGACCACGTTGCTGACTTATGGATCTGACGCCAAAAAATCACAACTCCGGGCCGAGCTTTTTTATAAAGATACTCCTGGTAAAGTGGACGTTAACAACCCTTTGACCGCAGAGGGGGCAAGAAATGATGGTCTGTTCCAACGTTACGAGCACATCAAGGGAAGTCAACCAGTCGAGCTCCTAGGACCTTTACATCTCGATCTGTTTTACCAAGATCGTCTTCTACTTAATGGTGTAACAGTCCGTGTTAGACTCAATCGCAGCAAGAACTCCTTTTGCCTGGTGTCTCCAACGGATGGAGCGGATTTCATAGTGAAAATCCTCGAAGCAAAACTGATGGTGCGCAAAGTGAAATTGACTAACGATGCCTTTTTAGGTCTCGCTGCCGCGCTAGAAAAAGTTCCTGCCCTTTACCCTATTCGACGCGTGGAGTGCAAGTCCATCTCCATTGCAAATGGAAACATGTCTTTCTGACCAGATGATGTCTTCCTGGGCTCCATTCCAAGGCGTCTCTTCTTAGGGTTTGTTGAAAATGCTGCTTTTGTAGGAGATTTCAACAAGAATCCTTTTAATTTCAAGCATTTCAAAGCGACGCAAGTTGGAGTCTACGTCAACGGAGAAGCCACACCTATGAAAGCTCTTGAGCTTAACTTTGAACAGAAAAAGTTTCTAGAGGGGTATATGAGCATCTTCCATGGCTCTGGGACAATGTTCCATGCATGATGAACTTCAGTAAGGTCTAAATATACGGCACCCTGGTGAGTTTTGTTGCTTAAACCTCGGAAATTTCCGCGGGGTGCCCTTATATGCTGTCAGTCATGGGAGATTAAGTAGCGGGGATTTTCGCGCTTCTGAAACACGACCTCTGCAAAGCTTTCAGCGCTTTTGCCCTACTTTCCTAGCCTTCCGCGATAAAAACACTCAGTACCGCCTGCAAGCAGGCTATACTTTCCTGGCAAACTCAGTATATGATTATATATTTTTCTCAATAAAAGCTATTGAACTGTGCTTCAACGCATGGAGGATTAAGATGGGGATTATTCAGTCTCGCTTCGCCGAAATACTTTAGCCGTGCAAAACGGACAGCTCAGATGTACAGCGCTATAATGAGTTAGATTGATCTTACCTTTCTTTCTACAAAATGTAAATACAATCATTTCTGTTAGTTAATACGCCATTATATACCGAAGCTGTTTTTACTAAAAAGAGTTTCTCCGCTGCCAACAGGCCCAAACCGAATGATATACTAAGTTGTGTATTTACAAAAAAAAAGGCATCACGTTTAGAAATTGAATCAAAGACCAAGAAATTTCGTAAGATATTTCCGCATAGCAAAAACCTTTCGGCCAAAGTTTCTCTTCTGTCAACAGGCCAAACCGCCGAAATTTTATACTAACGTTGTGTAATAAAAACAGTGTATCAAGTTTAAAATTTGACTGGCCAAGAATGACACCAAGGGAAATATCGAAAGATATTTCCGCAGAGCACAAACCTTTCGGCCAAGTTTCTCTGCTGTCAACAGACCCAAGCCGAAATAATACACTAAGTTGTGTATTTACAAAAAATGTATATAGTCTTAAAAATGAATTAAAGGCCAAGAATGACACCAAGGAAAATATCGAAAGATATTTTCGCAGAGCACAAACCTTTCGGCCAAGTTTCTCTGCTGTCAACAGACCCAAGCCGAAATAATAAACTAAGTATTTTTACAATAAAAGGCATCAAGTTTAAAAAATGAATTTAAAGGCCAAGAATGACACCAAGGAAAATATCGACAGCCAAGCCGAAATAATAAACTAAGTTGTGTATTTACAAAAAAGGCATCAAGTTGAAAAATTTATAGAATTAATAAGGAACAAGACTGGCAACAAGGGGAATGCCGATAGATATTTCCATAGAGCATAATTCTTTCGATGGCGAAAATTATTATAAGATCCCTTTTGTTTTCTGGCTCCTGTCCTTCGAATTCTTTCTCAGGCGTACTCGGAGGAGTATCAATAAGTTTCGAATTGGCGGGCGTTTGTCCCGCCAAAGGATGGCCGATCTCTACGTCGTACAAACTCAGAGGAAGCAGCAAAACTATCATCATCTCGGTTTTCCTCCTCGGAGAAGGGCTTAGTAGGTAAAATACCGTTGCAACAACAACATCATCCTTTTCTCGTGAAGATCCGAAGAGTTAAAGCTTATCTCCTCCAAGATCAGTAAGTCTATTGGCATTCTCTCTAGACTTAGGCATTTTGTTCCTACCTCTACTTTGATGAAAATTTATCAGTCTTTGATTAAGCCCTATATTTCGTATGGAATTACTGTTTGGGGACAAGCAGCAAAGACTATTCTTGAAAAACTTTTAATTTTGCAAAAGCGTGCATTGCGCCTTATTAATTTCGCCCCTTATAGATCACATGCAATACCATTATTTATCCATTATAATATTCTTCCTCTACACTTTCACTACTTTAAATCTGTTTGTATACTAATGCACGATATTGTCAATAATGCAGCACCGGTAAACATATCTAATCACGTCTCAAATACATAGCTACAATACGAGATCCTCAGCGATGGGGAAATTATATATTAAGCATTCTAGAACCAATCATCTAAAAAATTCATTTTCACGCATTGGCGCTAGAATGTGGAGCAGTATTCCCAATTTTATTCAGATTTCATCAAAATATAAATTCTCATCTATTCTTCAAGAATATTTATTGAATATCTTTCGTTCTGAGGATACTTATCTTGATGTATCAAGTTTAATTGATAAATTATCAAAAAAGTAAAACAAACAAAAATATATTAGCTTTACAAAAATAATACTAAGTAGCCATACTTCCTTTTTCTTATCTTTTCTTTGCTTTGCTTTGTAATTTTTGCAATTCATTGTCCTATATTGTAACTTTATGTTAACCCTCTGCCCGCCTCGTTAGCTAAGCTATTTGCGGTCATTTCTATCATTTAGCGATATCCAAGGAACTTGCTTTGCTTTCTCAGGCCAGTATTTCGTGGCATCAGGCTTTAAAACGAGGTTCAATCCTACCATCGCTCGTTCATTTACTTGATAAGGCATGCTACTTCTTATTTTCATTGTGTAACCTTCCGAAAACTCGATTGAAAGCGATATAATCGTTCCTTCAAAGTGCTTGCCATATTGCGGCCATCGCTGATTCCTCGGCGCAGATCATGTACTTGTATTTCATGTTAACTATTAAACCGAATCTAGTATTTCAGCCTAGCTACATGAACAGGAAATCAATCGTTCGATTTGTACACGTTCAAGTATACAAATGAAAGATAATTTTATGGGATTAAAGGGGTTGCCATGCCAACCCTAAAGTCTTAAGCGCCCTCACGCTGTGCGATTCAAATGACCATGAAGTTCGTCATGCACAGGGAACCAGATTACCCGAGACGACTACGGTGATGGTTATGCCCTGTTTGGATTTGATCTAAGTCCTGATCTCTCAAGTGGACCACACGTCTACCCTAAAAAACAGGGTAACCTGCATATCGAAGTTCAGTTTTGGGAAGGCGTGCCAGCTACCGTGAACTGCATCCTCTACGCTGAGTTTGATTCGATTATTCAGATTGATTCAAATCGTAACGTGACCTACAACTGGAACTCATGAACACTGGACAGATTGCAGCCGTGCTACAAGCCGATCGCTACACCCAGCCTTATTTTCAAGGGGTATACTCGTCAGATCGTCTTCCTAAATCAATCAACCGCTACCCCGTCGCCATCCTAATGAATGTGGACCCTCACAACAAGCCCGGAAGTCACTGGTGCGCAGTATTTATTACCAAAGACAAGAAAGGCATCTTTTTTGACTCTTATGGACAAGAACCCAAGTACTATGCGCCTTTATTTCAAGACTTTTTAGTTAAAAACTGTAAAGAATGGACCTACAACACCCATGTCTGCAAAGTATAGACTCTAACGTCTGTGGACAATATACCCTGTATTTTTTGTTACTTCGTTGTCGAAATATCTCACTCGCAAATATTGTAAAACGGTTTTCAAGTAATACGAGAAGCAATGATCGCTATGTGTATTGCTTTATCATAAAATATTATACCTATATATTATTAAAAAAGAAAAAACAATCAACCAAGTATCGAGAAGAAATAGACACTTTTAAATATCAAGTCTCTTCATTGGAATCTAAATGTTTACATTTAACCATTAAAGTTCAGCCAGCGTGGACGGGATTGGTTCCTTGACTTTCGTGTGTTGACCCTCATAGGACCTATGGGCTGGGGTGTGTCGGGGAGGTTAAAGGTCGGGGTCTCGTCTTCTCTAGATTTTGACTTCAAATCTCTCAGAGCCATCCTTCGTGCTTGGTTTCGCACCAGATCTTCTGGCGTGTTCATTTTCGCCAGACCTTGCGCAAAGGTTTCCCATCCTACAGGGTCAAACCCTTTACGAGCTTTTAACAAATCACTCACAAGGTCGACCACGTGAGATCCGGCCAGCGGTTGCTCTTGAAAAATCAACTGTCCTTGGTTATCCCATTTCATGATTTCATGATTTCTGGATTTTCTTTGTTTTTTTCAATCAAAAGTTTGCCTCGATGCTTGAGATTCTTAGGGAGGGAACGCAGGATCTCCTTTTCGATTTTATCGTCTTCCTCAGTATCCTTGTTTTCTTTTGCCTCTTTTGGCAATAGGTCGGGTTTAGATTTCATGGTCACCGGTACGGCTTCGTCTTTTCGTCTGTTGTAATAAGTGAGGTATGACTGAAGACCATTTACATAATTCCTGACTTTCTCTTCGTCCGTCATGTCTTGATTTTGCAAAGCATGCTGCATATCGCGATCCAATGAAGTCAATCGGTTCGTTAAAGGGGCGGTACTAATCTTTTGTCTTTGTTGAAGACGCTCCAGCGTCTGTTCTGGAACCAAGAGCATTTTCCTGGCGTGATTCATATAAAAACTGTTCAAGCACTTTAAAAACGGGAGGTAATAAAAGACTGAGAAAGTGTCCCCCGTGCTGCACGAGAATTCTACGTTTTTGATCCAAAGAATGGTCCTTATCCACCAGTTTCAATAAATGGATGTCGTGTTTCAGTACTTTTGCTTTCTCTTTGGGGGTTAAGGGAACCGTGGCTTGAAGAACGTTGTAAACACACTCTTAAATACTCCGAACCAGTTGATCGTCTGCTTCTTTCAGTATGGCTTTGGTCAGCGCAGGGTGGCTGCTGGTGAGTACTTTCAGGAGATGGTAGTTCTTTTTTGCTCGACGACTCATGTTCAAATGACTATAGGACGTTAGTCGGTCTATTTATACCGTTTTGACATAGGCACACGGAGTTTCTCCGGGGAGTATATTGGTTCTGAGACGATACCTCTCTAGACAGTCGTTCTTGAGATCACATAAAAGATACCCAAAAGGCTTAGAGGTCGCAGAAGCTCTCTTGCATGTACTTCGTATGTCCCGGAAACATCTGATCGATTTGGGAACCGTCTCTTGGGTTTTTAAACAGAAAAATGTAATGAGCATTTAGACTGGCGTTTCTCATTTCTTTGCTTTGGATAAATACATTTTGCACCACAAAAAAGCAAGACAGGTTCTTATGATGACAGGAGCGGCTAAAAATCTGTGTGAGGCGGCGGTCGTTGCTCAGTTCACTCATGAGATCGTCAATCACCACTAGATTTCTGAGGTTAGGATCTAGCTGGAATTCCAAATCATTTGGTACGCCTTCTACAAAGGTGATGTTGGGAATAGGTTGTTGCATCTCATCATAAGTGGGTTGATCGATTCTGTAACACCATAGGATATGTTCGAGTGCTCCATTAATCACGTGTTCTCCCTCTTCCAAAATTCGCTTTAGTAAGTGGGTCTTCCCTGAGGCACTTGGTCATGCAACGATGGCGCTAAAAGGATATTTCAGTCTGACGTCCATACTCCAAAATGGTCCTTGAGATGTCAAACTGTCCTATTTATAGTTGGGGATGACCCACTGAGGATTGGTTAGATAATCACGGATAACTGTTATTGGTTGTAACTTGACTTGTTGTAAATAAGGTTTTCGATCCTTACTCCATAAATTGTGAACTTGAGCTAAATGATTGGAAAGTTTGACTAAGTATCTGGAGCCACATCCTTCAATAGGACAGTCTCGACAGATTCTCCGAACCATGTTACGCTATCAAAATAAAGTTCAACTGGATCAAACGGTATCTCTACTCTGATATTTATAGAAAAACGGGGACAAAAGGAGACACGTTAACGTGTGTATGTACATAGTTTATTGACTGACCAATCGTTACTAGTATATATATTTTCATAAAGTTACATATCTAAAGCTACCGTGGTGACACCATCTTCGAGTACTTTCCGCTTTGGATAAAAATAAGAAAAGCCGTCACGTGTTTGCTCGTAAGTATACATCACATGGTTGACGACCCTGAATCCCTTGTTGGTACCCGAACTCGACTGTTTGGTCATGAGAACAGTTAAATACTTGTCTTTATCAATATCATTACATTTCTTGTTGATGCCTTTACAACTAAATTTGTCATAAGTCCCAAAACAATAGTAGGTCTTACTGCTCAAACTAATAATCCCTTTTCCAGACCATTCCTCCTTAAATAAACCCGTTTATCATAAAAGCGTTTATCATACGCTTTGTTCTCGGGTGTGTCGGTGCGCGGGAACCAGTTGTGTTTGTCAACTTCAAACTCATTCTTTAACTCGGGTTTCACTAAAGTCTCGAAACTCTCCCCAGCTATAGCAACATAGGCACTATCTGTATCCATCTCACAATATTCAAAATTAGATCGGTCTATGTACTTGTCTACGAAGTCATAGTAGAACTGAAGCATGCGTAATTTGGCATACTGGTAAACGAAAAACCCGATTTGTAAGGGAAGATTTCACTTGATGTGCCGTTTACAAGACTGGACTTCGTAGGTGTCTTTATCAATTTTATCTAACTGTCTGAAGTAGGGGGTGTTGATCATTCTAGTGGCTTTGGCATCTTCACGGTAGTTGACCTCACGGTGCCGTTCTTGATCGGTGATGGTTTTCCCATAGCTACTGTTTCCAACCTGACAATAGAAACAAAGAATTAAGTCTTTATTCACCATTAGTCTATGGAGGTAGACTAACTTACCAGCTTCATTGTTTCAGCAATGATGGCCTTGTTCGGGTCGGCATCCCCGGCACGTCGAGCATTAGACACAGCCTCTCCAAACGGTTGGAAGCATGGGATGGGTTCGTACTCGATCACCTGGTAGATTTTGGTCACCTCCAGACCGTGGTCCAGGTACCACTTGATAAGAAGGGTGGCTAGGAGGATCTTTTCCCCGAAGTAACTACCAATCAGGCTACGACGAGGACGGGGCATCATCTGGTGTTCGCTTTCATATACTCCCCAATATCGTCACGGGAGATTTCTGTGTTCTTGAAAATGGGGCACATCTCAGAGAAGTGGTGTTTCAGATCGTCTGGGACCCTGATGTCACATTCCACCACCCCAAACAGATTGTCATCACGGATGGCTTTTAAGAGTTGTTTCTCGGTCAGGGTCCACTTTTTATCTAACTTTCGGGAGAGGTTGGGCTCGATAAACTGACGGATGGTTGCATTTTGTTTTTTCTGCTTTCGCCACTCACACTCGTACATCTCGATGACGGTATAACCCTGATCGAGGAGGTACTGGGTATTGGCTTGGGTTTCAGCATAAAGTTCTGCCATGGGTCTTTGCCTCCGCTCATTCATCTCTTGGTCCTCTGTGAGATGACAGGGGTGGCCATGCCACCAGCAGCCTGTTGGATAACACAAAATACTAATGAGCTAATTGGTTTTTGAGACCCACAGTGTTATAGGGAAACTTACCATGAAATTGGAAGATGGTCTTGGATTCTCGATGGTAACCATCTACTGGGAGTTTTATAGGACCAATACGTTTCTCCACGTCGTTGCCTTGGTGTCTGATCTTGATGTTGCGTTGACTCGCTTCCCACTCCAACCACTCCGTCGCCATTTTGACTCCATCTTCTTTTCTGAATCCAGTGTCCGCTCGTCGTCTTGTGAAATGACCCGTAGCCATGGGTTGCATAATGGCCCAGAGATAAAGAGCATTCGCGTCGTACCCGACAGTCTTTTCACATAGCTTAGGAACCTGGCCTTGAGCTTCCATTTCTTTCTCTCGGATTTTGGTGATACCGGCTTCATGGTAGCGATGGAAAATGATCGAGGGTCCACCCACCATGTTGTTTTTGTAGAGTTTGTACAAGTCTTTATTCTTCTCATCAATCAGGGAGAAGGTCACATCGTCAGGAATGGTTTTGAATAAGTAGTTTAAGGTTACCCCGGGGATAGAGATGCCTTGTTTAAGCATGTCGATGTGGCGGTGTTTCCAAAAGGTACACATCTTTTTTACGGCTTTACAGAAAGGTTGGACATCGAGATTATCATGGGGCACAATGGAGCGACATTTTGTTGTCACGTGATACGGTCTGGCGGGCTTGATTCAAATTCGCGCTCTGTTGCCTCCGGTCAATTGCAAAGAAAAATGGCGTAAACCAGGCTATGCGCGTAACTTATCCTTTCAGTACGGCCCGTAATATTGTCAATGACAAAAATCTAAAGGGTGGAAATGCTTAATCAAAGATGAAACTGTGTATTTAGCTTTTCGAAGACCTCTTTACTTGTGATTTTCAACTAGGGTTTTCGGTTTGAAGTTTGGGTAAATTCTGCTTAAAAACATGGGGATTTTGCACAAACCACGAATTCGCGGCCTTGTTTTGCTCAGATACTTAGCATTTTGATAAAACTAAAGGGTGGAATTTGTTCTATGGTTATCGGCCTATAATCCTGTCAATTTTTGTGCTATATGTTTAAGTATTTCTGCTAGGAAATTGGGCATGAAATTTCGCAGCCTTGCAGTTACGAAGCCATTGCTCTAAATTAGAATATTAATTAGGAATCGTATCTCCCGCGGCACCACTGATAGACTCCAAGCTCCGCCTTCAAGAAACCACTTGGGAATCCTACAACGATTGGCGAGGAAGCCATAGAACCATTTTGGTTGATTTTACAATAAATTCGACCCGCTGGTTTGATTTACGGCTAAATCGATGAAACACCGGTAGTTGCCTGTGCTCCATGCGCGATTTTTTTTTAGTTTCACTCAACAAAATTACAATGTTTATACAATCAACAGAACATTACATGGTCGCGTGGATACACTAGTTTTAAAATCTTCTCATGAGAAATTTATGTTACTAGTATCTCCGCGCTGCCACTCTATTTCCCAAACAAAACCCGATTCGCAAATCAAAACAACTACGCGAAATATCAAACGCGCGAGTAACTTTTCTAGCTAATAAAAGACTGACAGAAAGCCCGGGAGAAAGAAACATCTGAAAACGCTTATAAAATTGACGGAAGACAAAATGCGGCTTTGGTACTCGGAAGTGTAAACCATGAACAAATAAAACGCTAAACAACACAACTAGACTAAAGTAAAAAAGGATCGATCTCGTCTCAACTGTAGAGGCTATTTCAACTGCCCTTCAAAGCACGAGAGCAAAAGTCAAGACTACAAAAACATTTATACGCTAAGGGAATAGTAAGTCCCACAAGTCTTGATTGACAGCAGTGAATTTTCTTGAGCGCCAGCCTAGAGCCAATCACTAGCGCTTTCCTTTTATGCAGCGGCGGGCGCACTCAAGCATGCGAAAAATGTTTTCATCGCATCTCATTATCTCCTTATGAGTAATCTGTCGCTTGAACAATAGGCTTTCTGCCCCATGTTGTACCAGATGAGAAAGTCTTTCATGGTCTCCATGTGGTTTTCTTTCCAGACTTGTTGACAGAACTGGTAGTCTTCCTCGAATATATTGGTACCCTTGAGAGAAGAGTAGAAGGCAGAGTGGGGAGGAAGATTAGGGTGGTCGAGCTTGTCTAAAGTGTCCATCCACTCGTACGGGAAGAAACCTTTGGTCATTTCGCATTCATAAGCCTTCAGGAATTTATCATACGAGAAGCCTGGGGCGAGGAAGTTGGTGATGTCAAGGAATTTGAGATGTTGGGTTTTTAAAGCCATGAAGTTGTTGTTACGCTTGATGGTAAAATCCACTTGTTCCTGCTTGACAAAGATGGGAAACAGGAATTCCTTGATGACGTTCAAATCATATTTCCCCGAGTTAAATCCCAGAACAGGAAGTTCCTTCAAGTACGCCTCCAGACTCTTCTTGAGTTTTTTTATAAAGTTGTCGGGCTCTTCTTCCTCCTTTTCAGGTAGTCGTGGGGGTATAACAGGGCCATCTCCGAGCTCTTGGTTGACGGTGCGATAGAACGAAGGGTCTTGTTCTTCCACCTCGTTATTAATGAAGGCTCGGTCTTCTTCGGTTTCCATCTCTTCTTCCTCTTCCTCGTCAGATGCGATGAGATCTTCCTCTTCACTCCCATCACCCTGTTCTTCAATCAGCTCGTCCAACATATCCAAGATGTTTTCAAATTTTTCCGACATTTTTCTATTACTCGCCTGACTGATTTCCAGTAGGTAGTCGACCATAGATTGTACCAGCTGAGAAGAATCTCCATCGGTCACAAAGCATTTAGGTTCTTTGTAGCCAGGGACGTTAGAACAGACACTCACGCTCAAGGGAACATGTCGGGCTTGCCATGTTAACTTCTCAGTATTGGTAGGAGTATCGTTTGCCTTGAAGTAGGTTTCAAAGTCAAAAGTGGCATGGTACGGGAAATAGCGCAGCTCTCTAGGGATACCAATATCCGTATATTCCTCGATGAGGTAAAAAATGTTTCTTGATGTATTGTAAATACCTCCAGGGAGTTCGTACTTGACTTTCCCATCGCACTTGACTTCATGACGATGCAGTTTGTAAACGTTCTTCCAAAGTTTTCGGCAACGGGAGCAAGCGAAAGATTTCGAGTACTTGGCCATATCTTTGATGTACGAGAAATGGGCTTCGTGTAAGTTGAGGTAGAGGGTCGAGGCGTGACGGCGATGGGAACGGTGGACCAGTTGAGCAACAATCTCCGGGTGGGTAGCGTCTTCCTCGTCTGTGGGTTCCAAAGAGTACATAAAAATATTGACTTCGAACAATTCTTCCAGCTCGTCTAGTTCCTCCAATGTGACTCCAGGGAATTTCTTCTTGGGTTTTTCTTGTGTAGCTCTGTACCTTTCATAATAATGCTGGGTATCCCGTTCTAAGTTATGGACTGTGCAGCCATTATGGAGGGATAAGGCTCTGAAGAAGCAGAGGTTGTCGTCATACTGCTGGTGATTGTTGCGGTTCTGATCAAGAGGGATGAGCCCGCGGTTTTCCACGACATAATGGACACATAATGGACACATAAAAGGTGACATTGCATACTTTATTCACCACCCATTTTGAGTTGGGACGTTGTTAGCGGACCCATTCCAATATGTCGATATTCCGTAACGCTTCCCGGACTTGATCGAGGTCAGCGGCGTTTGTAATGAGAAAGGGTTCAGGAAAGAGTTGATTGTTGTTGCGGCTGGCATAATGGTACTGAAGCTCTCCAGTCTCGTTGTTGCGCAGTAAGTAGCCAAACGATATATTCAATTTAAAGACTGTGGTTTGGTCGTGGAAGATGCGGTCCAGGTAGGTGATGACGTCATCCAGGTTGAGGGTGAGTAGTCGGAAATTATACCAGTCCGACAATCGGTGGTTTCGGGAAAAGCGAGTCCGGATCTGATGCCAGTTGTTGTGGTACTCGGGAACAGAGCTAACATCGGGAGGCATGGTGATAGGGTCTTCTTCCCAACTTGTACCGGGCTCAGCACTGAGAACAGGAGGAGGACTGGACTTGACCCTCTTGGGTTTAGGTTCTAAAATAAAATATACCTTAAGTTAATAGCGGAACTCCCCGTGCCGAAGGCACGGAGTGGAGCCCCATACGTATTATTCAAGGTCACATGATAAAGCAACCCATCCAAGCCAAAACGATACGTTCAGCGGCTTACGAAAACATCGCGGGCTCTTACTTACGCATGCGCACTTGCGTTTTTGGCGACCCGTGTACACAGCCAATCACAGTCCGTCTTGGATCACTGAGCGCGCGCATCATTTTGTCCTCCAGCACAGCGCCGCGGGCATGCAGAGGACACGGACCGGAAGTCGCTCCTTCATTTTCCCGCCGAAAAAACTCACAAAACACGCGCCCGCGTCGGCTCGCTCGAGTTCATTCAGACGAAATTTTTGTTGAGTCAAACTGAGACAAACTCGCGGGTGCGAACCACGCCAGTCAAAATACTTCGGATTCGATTCCTTCGCCGAAATTTCATAATGTTGTTTAGTCATTTTGGAGAAACTATGAGGGAGTTGCAAAAGATTCAAAGGCTAGATTGCAGAATACCCGGCCCACGGCGAAGCAAGACTTCGGCGTTCTTCTGAAGAAAAACAACAGTTTCTTTCGTAAAAGATGCAAACGACGTGTTCTTCGAATACTCATATGAGATCTACGAACAGGGAGCCAGAACTGGATTGAACAAGATTGACAATAACAGAAAATTGCAATGGTTTTAGCCGAATAATATATTTAGGAAAATTGGCTTTGTGCAAAAGCTTGCCAAGTAAGAATGAATTCAACTCAACACGACGGAGACTTTCGGAGGAAAGAAACGACTTCACTATCAGTTATCGGTAAGCACAAAGCTTGAAATTGCTTCTTATGCTATTTACATTTTGAGCTTCCAAGTTATTGCATTCCTGATGAGAAAATTCTGACTTTACATGTAACTTTTACGTTTTGCTGCTTTAGTTGGCTCCCTCGAGGTTTCTTTTTCTCCGGCTAAACTCGAATTATAGTTTTGAGTAATCTTCACTGATATTCTAGCCTTGATTTTCCTTTGTCACATGTTAGATTTAGTTAGTACAATGAGACAAATATTATGTCAAGTATTCTTTGTTGTGGATTTCGCTGAAAATCTTATTTTTCATTTTTATTTCAAGGAGATTATCTTTTGCCGGTCGTGAACTGCGACTTGTTAGCATATCAGAACGCGCTAATACTATCATTGCCATATAATGGTAACATGAATTTTCTTGATTTAAACTGTAAAGGTAAGCTCCCTGTGAGTAAGACGTGGGGTGTGTATGATTGGAGTTCCGCTTTTAGGCATTGCCTAAATCTATATATTAAATGAATTTAGATTTACATCCCAAAACAAAATGAAATCGCGTGTTGCAGAACAAAAGATCAAGAGATAAAAAAAGAAAACCGCGAGCTTCATACTGATAATTACGCGTGTGAGAATTACAATAACACTTCTGACTATAATAAAGGTATATCATACAAGAGTTACCTTCAGCGGGTTTGCCTTGTGCTGGCCTTTTCTTATGAGTCTTTATATGTTCGTTGTAGGGTGCCTTGTTGTTGAAGGTAGCATCACACGTCTTACAAGTGTACTGGCGTTCTTCTGCGCGCTTTTCGTGGGTGTTCCTGATATGGCGTTGTAAATTATCTTTTCGATCAAACGACTTGTCACACTTGGGGCAATGGAACGCTCATCCTCGCGCGCCAGTGTCCTTCCCTCGCCTCCCCCCAGGGGATAGAGGAAAAGGACCCTGGAATGGTCTGGTCACGTGTCACCCAGATTTCGGGTGATAACAAAAATTCCCAAGCGGAGGTAGGATACGCGCACGTTGCTCCTTCCGTTTTCTAAAAATGGCGGCTCGTGACTGATAGCAACAGCGACTAAAAAACACTGCGAAACAAGTAACTTTGTTGAGAAACAGTTTACTTTTCCTCCAAGGCTAATCAACTTAGTGTTTCTGCTGAGGATTTTCTGGATGGAGAGCTTTTATATCCTGCTATGGAAAAGTACATGGGAGGCTTCAGTTTCGTGTTTCTTTCTACTGGCAGTCCTTCGAGGGTTCATTGCGTCGGTTGCTCGTCACGAGACAACAAGTTGAAACGTTTTTGCCGTCTAATAAATCAGCTCTTGTCCGGCAGCAAGCTTGAAGACTAAGATGTACCAATAAAGACAATATTAACTCGTGAACACATAAAAACAAGTGGAAAAGATGATTGCAAACCCGAGAACATTCGTCTCTGGCCCAGATTTTGAGTGCAGAGTTCACCGGTGTTTCGTCTTGATTGTTCTTCGCAAGGTGGAAATGTTTACCTTTGCTGCCCTAGCAAGCTGGGAAAACTACCCTGCTCATCTGCATGGTTGTTCGGCTACAAGCTTGAGTCAAGGAGATATTTTCGGTAAAGACAGTAAACTCGCAAACTCTTGAAAGCAAGTGGAAAAAAACTAGATAGCAAAAACCCGCTTGTCGCCGAAAGCTGGCAAATACTCACAGAGAAAAAGACTCGTTTTCCTGGCGAAACAAACAGTAACACAGTTTCAAATCCTGACAAGAAATACTGTATGTAGTAGCTAAAAGTATAGATTGCTTCTTAGGTAAGTTGACTTGAATGAATGTACATACTTAAAATAAACTAGCACGCTAAAATAAATTGCTCAATATCCTTGTCGTTTCTGCTCGTGTTGTTGCTTCGACTTAAAGTTTGTATTTCTCAACTGGGAAATAATGGGTCAGTCAGCCCTGGAATTAGTTCAAAAGTTCTTGGAAAAACAAAGGAAAGTTCATTTTCCATATTTTTTGATTTTCGTGACTAATAGTTTTCGGCAAAATGAAGAAATCTGACAAAATGTCTTCAGTCTCTTTTTGTCAGAAATTTTCCGTTGGGACCCCACCCCAAGTTTTGATTTTTGTTACCACCCGAAATCTGGGTGACACGTGACCAGACCATTCCAGGGTCCTTTTCATCTGTCCCCTGGGAAGGGGGAGGGGGCGGTGGGGGGGGGGGGGGGGGGGGGTATCTATCGGGTATCCAGTTACCAGTAAAAGTGATAAACAGGTCTGGCCAATTTCAGGAGACTGGGGTGAGTTTTCCGCGAACCCTTTGAACCCTTTATAGTTATAATCAGGTATAACCCTTCCAAGGGGACTGGGGCGGGTTTTTGAGAACCCTTTATAGTTATAATGGGGATAACCCTTCCAAGGGGACTGAGGCGAGTTTTCCGCGAACGCTTTATAGTTATAATCAGGTATAACCCTTCCAAGGGGACTGGGGCGAGTTTTCGGGTACCCTTTATAGTTATAATGGCGATAACCCTTTCGAGGGGACTGGGGTGAGTTTCCCGCGGATCCTTTATAGTTATAATGGCGATAACCCTTTCGCGAGGACAACAAGCAACATAACAATGATTAACAAACAGTTTATTCATTATATATTCTCCGCTATCGTTAATAGTCTATTAATTACTTCATCCATTTCATTTTGAATCAATTGTTCAGATTGTTCACTTTCTCCTTCCTTTTCTGGCTGTATCTCGTTGACCTCCCCTCCATCTCCGTTAAACATACTCCACAATTGTTCACTTTCGACGAACACTCTTTCTCCTTCCCTTTCTGTCTGTTTCTCGTTGACTTCCCCTCCGTCTCCGTTGACTATACTCCGCACTACTCTCTCTTCTCTTTTTTTCATCTGTCTTTGGTGGCGCTTTGATCTAACGTGATTTTGCTGATTGTTTGTGCTATGTGATGTAAGATCACAAATCTCGCAATACCAAAACTCCCCCTCATGATGTTTCTTTAAGTCCTTGAGAAGCGCTCTTGCAGATCGCTTGGTTTTCATACAATAGCAGCATCTTTGCTAAAATAGAAGAAATAAGATAGTTATCCTAATGTTAGAAGATAAACCAGCATATATTAACACGCGTGAGAATAGACGAATCAAACATTCATCAAGGAAATACCTGCTGGCTGCCTTCTCCGACGTTTGATAAATGTGTAGCTGTTCGTTTGTGTTTCCTTAGATTACCCTTTGTTGACAGTTGTTTGTTGCAATATTTGCAAAAAAAGGCATGGTGAGGTTTGAATGATCGTGATACGTCGTTGAATGACCAAGGAGTCTTGTCGCATCTACTTATATCGAAAGCATACACCAAGGGAGTATACCGATCTTATCGGATTGATATTGCGTGTTGTTATGACATAATTGGGAGGTGTTGACAAATATAAAAAGAGAGAATGCTTATTTACAAATACGTAGAGGAATCGGTCAACGGGGACACCGGTATTAACGGATTGATGTTGCGTGTTGTTATGAAATAATTGGAAGGTGTTGACAAATATAAAAAAAAGAAAATATTCTTATTTACAAATACGTCGGGGAACGGTCAACGGGGACACCGGTCTTAACGGATTGATGTTGCGTGTTGTTATGAAATAAGCGAGAGGTGTTGACAAATATAAAAAAGAGAATTCTTATTTACAAATACGTCAGGGGCTCGGCCAACGGGGAACACTGGTCTTAACGGATTAATATTGCGTGTTGTTATTAAATAATTGGGAGGCGTTGACAAATATAAAAAAAGAGAATGCTTATTTACAAATACGTCAGGGAATCGACCAAGGGGGTACCCCTGTCTTATCGGATTGATATTGCGTGTTGTTATTAAATAATTGGGAGGCGTTGACAAATATAAACAAAGGGAATGCTTATTTACAAATACGTCAGGGAATCGACCAAGGGGGTACCCCTGTCTTATCGGATTGATATTGCGGTGAATCGACCACCGGTACACTGTTCTTAACGGATTGATATTGCGTGTTGTTATGAAATAAGCGAGAGGCGTTGACAAATATATAAAAAAGAGAATGCTTACTTACAAATACGTCGGGGAGTCGGCCACGGGTATACCGGTCTTATGGGATTGATATTGCGGTGAATCGACCACGGGTACAACGTTCTTAACGGATTGATATTGCGTGTTGTTCTGAAATAATTGGAAGGCGTTGACAAATAATAAAAAAGAGAATGCTTATTTACAAATACGTCGGGGAATCGGCCACGGGTATACCGGTCTTATGGGATTGATATTCCGTGTTGTTATGATCTTTAACCTAAATGCACATTCATGTGGGGTCTGCTTGCTTAGTATATAAAAAAGCGCCCAACTAACGATTATCACTTTCGGAAATATTACACAAACTAGAAGTCAACTTAGTAGAAGAATTGCAGACGAAATGAACTGCGTAATTTGTCTTGAAGAGAGTGACATTCTGGAAGTGATGGACTGCTGTGGACAACTTATTCACCACAAATGCTTAGCCCGGTGGCATGTGCGAAGTGAAACTTGTCCACATTGCAGACAAGAACAAGACCAAAGGATATGGTGGTATCAAGAAGACGGAGAAGAACAAGAAAACGCTGACAATGCATTAGAACTACTGTGGAGTAATTCCCCAATGCCAAGTGAGACAGAGGATGAAGAAGAAAATCTCAATCTGGAACTTGACAGTAACAGTGAAACCGAAAATGAAGAAAGGGAAAGGAGAAGAGATGAGGATTATTATCCTGACATATTTCGAAGAGATGAGGAATATTATCCGGATATATTTCAAGATTAGAATATGAATTCCATAACTTTGAATTCACTTTGAATTCATATTCTAATCTTGAAATATATCCGGATAATACCGACGACCGGTTAGCGCAGTGGTAGAGCGCCGGGCTTATGTTCGGGAGGTTGGGAGTTCAAACCCTGGCCGGGCCAACACTCAGGGTCTTTTCTAATAATTGAGGAGAAGGTGCTGCCTTTGCTCTAACATCTGCAAATGGTTAGACCTTCGCGTCTTCTCGGATAAGGACGTTAAACCGTAGGCCCCGTCTCTCACATACACTACACTAACCGGAACCAGAGGGACGTTAAAGAACCACTAGGACCGTCGGAAGTTGCCCAACCTCAGTGTCACAGAACTCACAATACTAACACACACTCATGTTTATAAAGCTGGTTCTTATAGGATGAGTTATCCGTTAATGTAAAGCGCTTTGAGCGATGATAAAAGCGCTATATAAGCAATCTATTATTTTATTTATTTATTTATTTTTTTTTTTTTAACTTTGAATTTAACGCTTTTCAAATGATAACGGACTCTTTCGTTGCGGTGCGCTACCTTTTGTAAAATGAAATATAATTGGTTTAAATTGCTGATTTGAATTCTAGTTTATGTAATATTTCCGAAAGGGTATATTAAAATACCTTCTCACTATTCGCACGTGCACATTTTAATGTCTCACCCCCCCCCCCCCCCCACCCCCCCAAAAAAGATCATGACGTCATCAAGCTCATTATATATTCCCCCTCACTAATTAGTATCCCCCCTCAAAAAAAGCGCTAATTCGGCCCCTCCTATACTACTAGCAGGGCTTGAAGCGGTGCTGCCACCTCTGCATACTTAGGTATGAACCGTCGATAGTATGAGGACAGACGAAGAAATCCCCGAAGCTCGCGTAGCGTATTAGGTCTTCGCCATTCTGCAACCGCCCGCACTTTCTCTGGGTCGGGAACGGTTCCTTCGCTATGATGAGATGACCGAGGTAATGTGCCTTCGTTCTGAACAGTTGGCACTTCTCTGGTTTCACCTTCAAATGAAGGTCTGTCAAACGTGAGAGTACAACCTCAAGTCTAGACAGTGTCTCTTCAAAAGTGCGTCCGAAAACAAGGATATCATCAAGGTAAATCAATAAGGACTGAAAGTTCAAATCGCCGAATGCCTTGTCCATAAGTCTCATGAAAGTAGCTGGGGCATTTCAAAGTCCGAATGGCATCCTGGTATATTCATACAAGCCTCCAGTTCCAGTTCTAAAAGATGTCTTCTCCATATCAGTTTCTTCCAGGGGAATCTGGTGAAAGCCATGAGCAAGGTCAAGGCTACAAAAATACCTTGCTCCTTTTAGAACGTCGAGTGCCTCATTAATACGGGGTAACGGGTATGCATCTTTATATGTCTTTGCGTTGAGGAGCCTGTAGTCGACACACAGTCGGAGCGACCCGTCCTTCTTGCGGACTAGTACAATCGCTGATGCATACGGGCTCGAAGACTCTCGAATGACTCCCCGTTCAATGCTCTTCTGTATATATTCTCTCACTTCATCCCAATGGTGGGGCGGAACTCGTCTATGGGGGACCTTAATGGGTTTCTCGTCCGTGAGGATGATCCTATGCTTGACTAAATCACAGTACCCGATGTCATCGTCGTCCTTGCTGAATGTCGAGCCGTATTTGGAAAGGACATCCTTTAGTTGCTCCTGTTGGGACTCTGAAATTTCTCCTACGTCCATCCTAGTGAGTAAACTGTCCACTAGCTGTGAATTGCATTCATCATTCACGACTCCCTCTTTGACGTGAACATGACACTCGTCAACCACCACGAAATCTAGGATGGATTTCGATTCTCCGTGAGAAATCTTCGCGATCGGGGTGCGGGGCTGTAAGTAAACATCATCCTGAGTAAAGTTCGCGATCTGAACTGGAACTATGCCATTTTCGCAGACACGCACGAAAGTAGCTCCAACAGTCACTCCGCTTGGTAAATCTGCCAATCGCGTTTCATGTCTTTCTACTAGAGCCTCATAACTACACCCAGGACTAGAGGGCTTCGTAGAACATTCAATAATCTTGATTGAACGCGCAGGAATCAAAATAGGATCAGACCCTTGTAAGCGCACAAGTCCCTCCCCACTAGCTGAAGAGACACTAATTCTCTCACTAAATGCTGGCCGACGATACATCTGAAGAGCGTATAAAAGTGCACGCTCATTGTCATGACCGTGACCCCCCTCCCAAGGATTTCCCGCCGTGCCTCCCCCAGCTAGGTGTTCCACAAGGTAAGGCACGACTCGTTCCGGGGACAGTCCTTTATTTTCTAGGTTAGCGCGAGCATCCTCTACCCATTCGATAACACTGGGGTCAGCTGGTTTGGTAGGTTTTCCCCTAAATCGCTCTAGTTTCCTACCCTGGGTGACATATACAACCTCTTGTGTACATTCTTTTTGTTTTTCAGGCTTTTCTTGTTTAATGAGTTTCTTGAGCTCCTTTTCTAGATATCCAAAGCTCTCAGCAGCTTTCTCTGCCTCTTCATCCTTTTTTTTTTTTCAAAGCAGCCTTCAGACTTTCCACTTCCCCCTTTATCAACTCTAACTCTTCCGCCATTCTCACAGTTTGCTCATCACTCACAGTCTACTCACAGTTTCTGCCTCGAGCCTTGCATACAGCCAACACATGTCGAGGTTCCTGAATGGAGCCTGTACCCTGCTCGCAGCGCCAGATGTGACAGGTAGTTTTTTAATACAGGAAACAAAAACCTAGAAATACATACAGTGTTACTACAAATAATTATAATTACATTGCTACAAGATTCTACAGTTGTCTTCCATGGAGCCAAGCCAAGGAGGCCCATAATCCACACAGACGAATGATAATAACAACTTCCAAGTAGGAATGTGATTGACTTATATAGTCAAACAAACCGTGAAAACACTAAATTACAATAGCATAAATGGACACAATAACTAAACAGAAAAACTTATCTCACCCCGACACGCGTGATGATGGTAATAGGCAGCAGCAAGGCCTCTACGGTTCTGATAAAGATCTAGATACAAATGAATGCGGTGAGCTAAAATACACATGAAACTTGGCACACGAGGCCACGCGAGTGAGAAACAAACGATGAAAATAACCACGAAATAGCTAATACCTTTCCTAATAAATCCGTAAATAAAGAGAATATAAACTAAACTAGGCAAATATAAGACTAAATAAGAATATTATACCTGTTTCTATACGTAATTTCCTTGTCTGAATCCTTGAACGAACGAATGAATCCTCTACAAACGTACCGAGTTCGAGGCGTGCATACAACGCATGCGTGAGGCCACAGGATACCCGGTTCGCCACAGGGGGCCCAATGTGCCTGCCCTGCGCACAACCGTCACACTTGGAAATACGTTGGCAGTCAGAAATTTATTAATTTGGTAGAAAAAAGCAAGTATATTCCATGAATACTGGACAGAGCGAATTTTACAGTCAAAAAAGTCGACTTGAATTATTTGAAATCGGCTTGGTGAATGCCGTCTAAACTTCGTGCAGGGCTAGACAAATGTGTAAGGAGTAAGGCTCAGTGTGTCATTTCAAAAGTTGAGATCGAATAGCACTTCAGGTGCCTGTCAATCAAAAGTGTGCTCCCCCTGTAACGTTGCTATGGTAACTCCTATAACAATAAAAAATACATCACTACTAATTTCAATCTTTCTCCAGTAAGTGCTCGAAGTTTGGTTTTGATAGCTTTCTGCATTTCGGAGCTACAATCGCATAAAGTCAAGTGGTCAAGCCCGAGAAAAATTGTAGGCAGCCTCCTTAAAAGACACCAAACCCCGGTTATTTTTTTAAATTTAACCTTTCGCTTTGTTCAGTGGCAGCTAGTTTGTGCCCAGGCCCCTGTAGGTGCTCTACTGCAGATGATGTTTTTTCTGGGCATGCTCGCGGGCTCAGCTATCGCAGGCTCGATAGCAGATGCAGCTGGCCGGAAGTTGACAGTCTACATTTTCTTCGGTATCATGGTAAGTGCTTTCGAAACTAAGCAAACTAAGCGTGAATGCGTTAATGGTTTAAAAGGGGCTACGCACGGCTGCCCTTAAGGTGGATCGACCCAGTAATTTTGCACCCATGCCAACCAATTTTGAACCTCTCATATAAAAACAGTTTGATTTCTATAGCGCAGCCAATATAACACACATACTACCCATAGACTGAAATACATACCTCTTATTATATGGCAACGATAATACGCGCGCTCTGATTGGCTAATCAGCGGGCAGAGTTTTACCGCGGGCAATACGCATTCCCGCCATTTTACAAAACGGGCGCGCATGGCTTTGCCAGAGTTAATTCAACCGAAGCAAACCTCAAACAGAGAAACCATTCGTCGTGGTTGAGAAAGCTAAACCTTTCTTCTTTGTCTACTGGATATGTTACGAACTGTAAAACCTCTATAAACTTAACCACCATCTGGATTGAGTGGAAACTGAAATGATGGGTGTAATACAAGGAAACATTTCGGGAAGTTTCAGAGAACTTCGCTCGGCAGACTAGTCGTGTTTTCCTGTTGAGATTCATTGTTGACAAACAGGTTTACATGGATTTTCAAGAAATCAATATTCCATCACATAGATAATCTTTTCACTCACATGTAACAGAAATATAAGGGGCAACAAACAGCGGATACTTCCCTGCTAGCAGAGGCCTCTTTTTCTGCATTTCGCTGACTGAAGCGAAATGCAGAAAAAAGAGGCCTCTGCTAGCAGGGAAAGCGGATACTTGCGAAGATTTTGAAAACTTTATAGTTCTCGAGAGTGAACATGAATCACGAATACAAAACTAACAACCACCACTTCAGTGAAAATAATTTCGCCTGGCTCATTTGAAATCCTCAAAGGTTCTCTGGATGAACATTCTTTAATTGGAAACTTTAGTCGTCGTTGGAAAGTACTCGAAATGATCGAAAAATACGGTAAGAAAACTCCATGTAATGTAAGATTATTTCGCTCGATAAATTGCAAGCTGCCTTTCGCCATCAAATCATTCTGCTTGCTATTGTTCTGCAGTTTCTTTTCACTTGTATCGTTTTCCGGCTAAAATACTGTTCATTTTTCTTTTTATTTAATGGCTTTTTATGTGTTCTTGTGTTGGTCGTTCACAAATTTAAGTTATAAAATTAATTTAGTCGTGCGGCTGGTTTAGTTTGACTTTCGCTTCGTCTCCTCCCTTGGAATTTATTTATTTATTTACCAGATAAGTCTTCGTTCTTAAAGAACATTTTTTTGTTTAATTAACTTTGTTTGAAAATGCCATATAAACCTCGGTCCGTAAAGCAGAAATTTCATCCCTCAGTCTGGAATTTTTCCGTACTGCCCTCGCGCTCGGTTAGTAAGTAGTTATTATTAACCGAGCGCGAGGGCCATACGGTAACTTATGGACCGATAATTTTTCCGCCTTCTTATAAGAAAGGCGGGAAAATTCGAGGATCTATAAGTTACCGTTTTGCCCGAGCTAGCGAGGTTAATAAGATATTTATTATATAGCATTTGACTTTTTTTGCGCTGGGGGCGACAAAAATGAAGAGAGGAAAGATCACGGAAACATTTTGTGTAAACAGAGCGCGCAATTTACAATTTTTTATAGCCAAACTTGAGTTCAATAAAAGAATATCCATTCAAAACAACAAGAAGAAACAACAACGAAAAATGTAAAAAAGAAAAACGGATTGCTCGGAGCGAGCGCAGCGAGCGGAGAGCAACTCTAATCTTGCCTTCATTTGCACGTTAGTATGCATAAAAAAAATGATTGCAGCCTCTTGTTTTCTTGAAATCATGGCGTGGGTTACCTGTGACACATGCGGTACATGCGCAGTACGATTATTTTCTGATCGGCGAGTGTCATTTGGGTCCGTTCCGTGGCACGCCTTCCCGTGCTCCTTTGCACAGGTAGATTTCTTCCCTCGTGGGCTAGCTGTTCGATGTGGATGTTTTGGGGGAAGTTTGTCTGAGATTATCGGTAAGTTAAAGCTATCAATTGCCTCAATTACCTTTTAACAAGTTATCGCAGCTTTCAAAGCGTATTTTTCACTGGTGTGAGAACATTTTCACTGCCGTTTCTCCGAGTTCTAGAGCGAATTTCGAACGGATGACCATCAGTGGCTGCAGTTGTTGCTGTCGAACAAGAATACAAGACGTTTGGCTTTGCTAAATGTCCCCATCTATTGGGGGCTGCCTGTAATAATCAGGTCTCCTCCAACTTGGAGGGATTATCATCCCCGGCGTGGGATTGCCAAACTGACCCAATGCCTATCAAGGTGGGTAATCATATCAACCCGACTACTACAGCGGGCATTCAATTAAACCCGACTACTACAGCGGGTATTCAATTCAACCCGACTACTACAGCGGGCATTCAATTCAACCCGACTACTACAGCGGGTATTCAATTCAACCCGACTACTACAGCGGGCATTCAATTCAACCCGACTACTACAGCGGGCATTCAATTCAACCCGACTATTACAGCGGGCATTCCATTCAACCCGACTATTACAGCGGGTATACAAACTAACCCTTCACCTATGGACTGGTGGCGTATGGGATTCAATGAACAGTCCAAACCCCACTGCCTAATGGCTGTATGGCTCTGGGTAAAAAAATCAGCCTACAAAACTATACAATCTAGCCCTTCGCCTATGGACTGTGTGGCGTATGGGATCAAATGAACAGTCCAAACCCCATAGTCTGATGGCTGTATGGCTTTTGGTGAAGAATCAGCCTAGCAAACTAACCCAATGCCTAACATGGCGGGAAGATAATAAGGGACGTGTCATTATTTAGTGGGGGGGAGGGCTCCTATTTTTGTGGGGAGGGTCCTAATTTTTTTCGCGTGTCTAAAGGGAGGGTCCAAATTTTTTTCACTCCTGTTTGGGGGAGGGTCATAATTTTTTCATCAAACATTTGGACGATGAAGAGGGTAAAACAGATGGCGGTAGTTGTTATTTCAGCAACTTCTCTATAAAATTTTCGGCGCGCTTCGCGCGCACAAAGAATCACATCTAATATACTCTTTGAGCAATGGAGACACTACCCTGACGCCGTTTACAAGAACAAATGTGTATCTTGACGAGGAAAAGCAAACTCTCCCAAAAATGCCCTGCAATGATAGGCCTGGCGGGCAAGTCACTATATGTTTGAAAGAAGTCTCCATTAAGCGTGAGTTTTCGACGTTACAAGCATAGAAATTCGTCCGTTGGGCCGCGCTTGGCGCACATAAATATCAATAATTTCTTCATTTGCGGCGCACAGTTGTGCGCATGAATAATATACTATACCGTACACAAAACATGTTCATATACCCTTTCTCTGAGGCTTGATGAAATGCGTCTATCAAAATTCGGGCGCGCTTCGCGCGCAACGAAAGATATACAACCCCCTTTTTCGGTAAAATGTCTTCAGTACTAGGTCAAATAGGGGACGGGAGAGGTGGGATCACGTTAATCATACATTTCCCATACATTCACTGTATTTGCTGGAGGAAATTTGAACATTTTCGTCCCAATGTTCTCACTATCCGCCCCCCCCCCTCCTTCAGAAATTCCTGGCTACGCCGCTGTACTTACAGAGGGAGGATCACTGCATTTTTCCCGTGTATTACCCATTATTATTCAGCACATCGATGCACTGCCAAAATATGGTCATTGGAACGCCAATAGCTGTCTTCTGTACATGACAGCTATCCTGCGATATCCGTCTCTGAGGAAAATATGATGTTTTGAGCTCGTAAATAATACACAAAAGTCATTTTTTTCGGGTTTTTTTGTGCTATCGATGTGCTGAATAATAAAACCATTATCCTGCTCGATTTTGCAGAATATCGTCTGATTTTAGCCAACTCGGGACTTCGTCTCTCGTCGCCTAAGTATCAGACGATGTTCTGCGCAATCTCGCAGGATAATGGTTAAATATCCTCATGTAAATACTCTAGGCCATAAACAATAACCGCGGTTCCTTAGCTATGGCAGAAGTAAGAAAAACGTTTTTCTATATTAAGAAGAATGAAAGAGACATTGCATCACTCGGACAATAGTCTGCCTGGTTTTCAGAAATAAATTACATGGGGGAGGGTCTCAAATTTTTTTTACCTACGACTGGGGGAGGGTCACATTTTTTTTGTTATGTTCAAGGGGAGGGTCCTAATTTTTTTTAGCCTTGTTTGAAAAAAATGGGAGCCCTCCCCCCCCCCGGTAAATGATGACACGTCCCTAATGAGCCCAAGTTGGGTACAAATCAATTACAATGGGCCAATGAGCCCCAATGCAAATTGTCAATTGACACCAGTGAAAACACAACTTTGAAAACTGTGGTGACCTCAGGTACATGTAGTTGTATGTCTAATTCCTGTGACAAACATGCTGAACAGTGTAGCAAAATCAGAAATACTAGCATGCAAAGTTACTACAGAAGTACTGCTAGAAAACTCACTAAAGATAACAAACAAAGAAAAATTAGGGATCGTGCTCCATCTAGACTTCCTGTGAAAAAACTAATGCAGCTATTAAGCAAAAGAAAATTGAGAAGTAGAATTAAACTTCTGCTGAAAAACGCTGCCCCTAAGTCATCAAAGTTGAGTGCTCTTGCTAATAACTACAAACAGCATTTTGTAGTTTTTGAAAACAGAAGTGTTCAATTTTTCAGCCAATTTTATTGCCTGGCTAGAAAAGTAAGGCCATATTTTTGTAGATCCAAGTTTGACCATTCTTTCAAAAGCAATGGCTATTCATTCAGTTCTCATGTTAGACAAACAAACTCTGAATTCCAGAATTTAAGAGGAGGTATGGATTGTTATAGCTGTAGTAAAGCATTTTACCTTGGAATGTTTTGGTCCAAAAGCTATCATTGATTGCTTTAGAACCTCTTGACATGGGCGGCGGTGGTGCATGCTTTTTCCGTGCCTTTTCACATAAAATATATGGCGATCCAGAATTACATCATGATATTAGACTCACAGGAGTGAATCACACAAAGCTAGCACGTTAGCTTTCACACAAGGTTAATTCCTTATCTCCACTCTGTTGAACTTAGTGCTACGCGGCCACAGGCTTGCCTGAACATCTACATATATTCACTTCATTACCGCGACCATAACATCTAATATACCCCGACCTGCTCCCAGTCTGACCTGGATAGCTCAGCTGGTAGAGCATCGGATGTACAATTCCGGAGGTCGTGGGTTCGAATCCCTCTCGGAGATTTTTTCTCTTTCTCCGCTTACTAGGGCTAACGCTCAGAAGCACACATGCGACCATTTCATTAGCACGTTAGCTTTCACACAAGGTTAATTCCTTATCTCCACTCTTTACAATGTGTGGTTCCAGAAAATATCCATACCCCCTCCACGGAAGGGTGTTGGAAAGTGACCCCCCCCCCCCCCCCACCCCACCCCTCTGGAATTTCCAAGGAAAAATACAGTATTTCTATGGAAATGAACAGGTAAATTGACCCCCCACCCCTCCGGAATTTCCAATGCACTTCCGTAGGGGGGGGTATGGATAATTTCTGGAACCACACAATATTCTATGAATCAATGTAACATTTGCAAAGAAGCTTGGCCAGTCAAAGGAAAGTTAAAAACAATTAATTCCTACATTTGTACACGGTGTACAAGGGACAAGCAGATCCTTAAGGCATTTTCTATTGAAAATACAATGATACCCAGCCCAGTATTACAAGAATTGCAAGGGTTGACTCAAATTGAGGAAATGCTGATTGCTCGTGCCTTGCCTATCATGAGAATATATATAAAACCTGGTGGTCAAAGAGGTTATTTTGGACATTGTATCAATTTGCCACAAAATATAATAGTAGAGTCTCTTAAGGGAAAAAATAGGTACAATCGTGCACTTGTACTAAAGGCGCCAAATTTGGACCAAATGTTCCTTAGGTGAAATAAATCAGTTTCCGGGAGGGGCGCCATCATTTCGTCCAAAGGGGGAGAGGGTAGCGGCAATTTTGTCTATTTCCTAATTTCCCAATATTTCTTTGGTATCAAAGGGTTATAGATAAACAAGACCATGATAATTCTTCCTGTAGTGCACGATTGTACCTATTTTTTCCCTTAACAGACTCTACTATAAAGGAACTTGCTTCTACTTTGCCAAGATATCCAAAGGATTTATCTGTTATTATAGTGAAAGTGAATGGAAAGAATAATACATTTAAAGATATAAATGTGAGAAAGCAGAAAATACATAATGCATTGCTGTGGCTAATACAAAATAATCCATATTATGCAGATATTAGTATTGATTACAATGTTGTTTACCAAATAATGGTAACCCAACCAAGCTTTTGACTGTGGAGTCTGACAATGATATTTTATTAGATGAAACTAGTGAGCCTGATCGGGGACCCACACGTGAAAATTCAGATAATGATGTTGTTTATGATAAGTCAACAGAAATGAGCAGCTTTCTACCAGTTGGAGAACAGCAACAGCAAGAACTGGATGCAATTAAGAATCAGCTCTCTGCAGACAAGCCAATGAATTGGCCCTCTCATGATGATGCTCATATAAATGAGTATAATACACCATTTCTTGCCACTATGGCATTCCCTACATTATTTCCTGATGGGAAAGGTGATCCTACTAATTCATCAGCTGTCAGGGATGTATCACTTCATGAAAATGTCAAACATTTACTAAAATTTGCTGAAAATATTGATTGCAATTGGATTTATCGCTTGCTAGCCACCCCAGGTTTTCATACTGGGCTTTCGACATGATCCAGAGAAAGCGAACCTTACAGCAAAGTGGGATATTTTTTAAACAAAACCCAGGTGAGGCTCATTATACAATCGATGAGTTACAAGAGATGGCAGCAAATAATAACTCTGCAGCTTTTATGTCCAAAGTTTCACGATATGTTGGAAACATTTCTGGCACAAATGCTTATTGGCATAAGGTTAGAGAAGACCTCAAAGCCATTGTGACTACTGCTGGTACACGAACATTCTTTTTCACATTTTCCTCTGCTTATTTGCACTGGCCAGAGTTGCATGATTTATTTGGGAGTGACAATCCCAATAGCACTAGCACAGAGAGGCGGCATAATGTCATAAACAATCCACATATTGTTCACTGGTTTTTTACTCAACGACTAGACAGCTTTATCAAACACTGGCTATACAATACTCTTGATGCTAAGTGGCACTGATACAGGTATGAGTACCAAGGTCGGGGTAGTATTCACTGCCATTGGAACCGCTCAGTTGAAAAATGACCCAGGCTTAGTGAGCTTACTAAGATTGCACTAAAGGGATTTTTAGCCCAGAAATACAAAGATGAACATGATCAGTATAGTGAAGATATTACAACTCTAGATGAAGAGATAGCTGCTGGAAATAAAGCTGCTGAGAGAGCATGTCAGTACATAGATTGGTTGCTCACCACCATCAATCCTAATGCACCAGAAGAAGATATGTGGATAAGACCAGACACCCATCCTTGCCAAAAGAAGTACAAAGACATTCTAGAATGTGTTATGAATTCAGACTATTGTGATTTATTAAACATGGTAACGTCACACTCGGTGTAGCACTGGCTATTGTCTTAAAAAAACGAAACAATGACAAGGAATTGAATTGCCGGTTTAATTTCCCCATTGAGCATTGCCCCCAAACTAAATTAGTATTTGAACCAGCTCATAAAAAGAGTAATGAAACCCAATACAGAGCTAAAATTGTAACTGCGAGAAATGATTCCCGTTTAAACAGCAGTCAACAACTTCAGTTGCAAACCTGGCGAGAAAACTGTGATTTTCAAGTAGTTATTGATCATTATGCGTGTGTGGAATACCTCACCAAATATGCTGCTAAAGGTGAACCCCGTTCACCACTGCTAAAAACAGCATTTAATACCATTGTTAATAGTGCAGCAAATAATAGCAGTCCTCATAGAGCCATCAAAAAGGTGATCATGAAAACACTTGGTGAAAGAGATTATGCTGCACAAGAGATAATGCACCACCTGCTTTCCTTGAAATTTCACAGTTCATCATTCAATGTCATACCTGTTAGTTTAAATGGGTCTCGCAAGTTAAAGAAAACATCTGATGACAAAGGGCAGGCTTGCTCAAAGAATTCCCTTCTAGATGTTTATGCTAATCGAGGTGATTATGACAAATCCCTAGAAATACCTTTTTACCAATCCCTTTTAAAGTTAGCATGGACAGGAAACGAAAAGGTGAATGACAATGGAAAAAGTGGAAATACGTAACCTCAATTTTGTAGAATTTGCAACTAAGTACAAAGTTCTAAATAACAAGATTACTAAACAGTCTAATAATGTTATACCAAGGGTTTTCCCTACATACTCCTCAAACCCAAGAGGTCCAAATTTCCCACTTTATTGTAAATATCAGCTGATAAGATACAAGCCTTGGAAGATATCACAAGATAATGCATGGGATAATTTAGAACCAACAAATGACACTTTTATCCAAAAATGGCATGAATTCCTTGAAACAGCATATGCACATAAAATTGTACCAGATTGGTTTGACAAACTTTAAGAGGTTATCAAAAGCCAGGAAGATAAAGATGATGAAACAGATCCTTTGGAACATGATACTAATATCCGAGAGGAATGGATGATCTTATGTGACCTTCACACTCCATTTGAAAATTCCCATGATGATTCAGATAAAGAATATGACTGGCACCAGGACAGGAGCAATTATACTGATCAACAGATTGGTGAAATGCCAACCTGGGTGAAAATGAAAAAGGAACAGAGCATTTCAAATGTTCAGCCAAACTATGAAACTATTGACACTGCTACATTTAGTGAAATGTAAGACATAGCATATAATATTATAAAGTCCCATTCTGAGGATTTCTCAAGCAACAAGGAATCCCTATGCCTTATTTTAAATGGGGTAGCTGGAACTGGAAAAAGCTATCTCATTAATGCAGTTCGTGGACTTTTCAAACACAAGTGTGCAATAACTGCCACAACTGGCAAAGCCTCATTTAACATTCAAGGAGTTACTATTCATTCCCTTGTGGAAACTTCCTGTTGGACCAAGAGGTAACAAAGACCTTGCAGGACAAAGCTTGAGTAGATTACAAGAAGCTCTTAAGGGAGAGTACATAATCATTGATGAGTACTCAATGTTAGGCCAAATTATGTTTGGTTGGATAGACAAACGTTGTAAACAAGTGACAGGTCATTATGATCAGCCATTTTTGGAGGATTTTCAATAATTTTGACAGGAGATCCTGGTCAGTTGCCACCTGTAGGTGACAAGCCCCTTTACCATGCTAAGCCAAGTAATAGTATTGGAGAACAGGGTTATCTTGCATACAGAATGTTTGATAAAGTTGTTAAACTCACCGTCAATCAGCGTATTCAGGACTCTGACCCAGATCAAGTGAAATTCCGTGATTTACTATCACGGTTGCGCAAAGGTGAATCAACTGTTGATCATGACTGGAACTTGTTGTTAACCCGCCAACCAGTAAAACTCTCAGACATAGAGGAGTTTGAAAATGCAACAAGGTTGTTCTACAGTAATGATGAAGTTGGTAATTACAATTTTGACCAACTCAAGAAACTTGAGGAAACTATTGCCAATATTAATGGTCGTCATTCCTCGCTTTATCTTCTTGTGTTTTAGAACCAATGACCTACCAGCGATTATCTGGCTTAAAATCAGCACCAAGCTTACAATATCGTCTGGACGAGGAAAATAGACTTGAAATGATAGCACAAGCAACTTGATGTGCATATTATAATAAAATCAATTAGTTGAGAGCTAACCAATATAGATGAGCAGCTAATAGTAAGCTGCTGTAGTACAAACCAGTAATAAAGCTGAATACATTACCAGGCAGCTCATAGTAAGCTGCTGTAGTACCAAGCGCAAATTTTTTTTCCAAAAATAGCGCACCTTTATGCAATACCATTTAACGTGTTTGTCCAGGTAAGTAAATGATAATAGAATCTTTTGTTGTTGTTCTTCTTCTTCTTTTTTAATTATTTTTTCATTTTTTCTTTTTTTGTAGATCCATCCTAGAGTCATAACGAATAACCCCTCTAAGCAACCGGCACAACATACTCTTCAGTGGTTGCAAGTTGCCATCCACTGATTTATGTGAAAAATGATTCATTTGACATAATCTACATGGAACCCCCCATCTCTACAGCAAGCAACAAAACAAGGGAGAGACATCATTTATTATCATTGCAGAGAAAACAACTGTCACAGGAACCAAAACTAATTGTTATTGCTAATCCAAACAAGGTTTAAAAATGGATATGGGCAAGGAGTTGTTGTGCAATTATATAGCAAGGGGCCATGTTATTGCGTTTTATGAACAACGAGAACAAATTGGAGACAATCAGCAGACGATTTGGAAGCAGTTTACAGAGTGTCAGAAACACCAAGCATAGACATCAACTTTAAGGACACCAGTGTCTGTTATGGAAATAATTATGTCAACAACAAAATGTCTGGCTTTGGTAAAATAATGTGAAAAAACTGGTTCGATGCTGTATCTCATGCATGAAAAGTATAATGCTGTTATTATTACTCGTTTGAAACAATGCCAGAACTGAATCAAGAAAATGGCTGTGCAGCAACAATATTCAACCAACACAAGAAACCAAGCTACTGCAATTGCAAATCCTGCTTGTTTCTGACCTCTACCTAATTCCTGAAACATTTGTGTACAGTTGATATTTATTGTGCAATTGTCTACACCCCTCATACATTTGGATAACTGAAGATTGCATGCAAATATTGTTCAGAAATCAATTGTTCAACAAATCTCCTCTGATATCCCTCTCTACTAAGAACGATGTAAGGTCTTTCGTTCTTTTCAAGAAAAACGTGTCCTTTGAGCAAATTCTACTGAGCCTAAGTGCTTGTGCATAAGGAATGCTGTCCTTCCATGTCCTCGGGTGACAAGAAGTATGGTACAGGTACTGATGGCTATCCGTCGGTTTTATATAGGTATCCGTCTCCAGTGTTCCAGACTCGTGGATGACCTTCACATCAAAAAATTCTATTTCCGATCTCGACCAATTCGATGTAAATATGATCGTATCATGCGAGCTGTTCAAGTGAGTTATAAAATCTTGTAGCTTTTCTTCTCCTTACGTCCAAATAATAAATACATCATCTATATATCGCCGCCAAATAAATGGTTTAACAATAGCATGAGAAATAATTTCTCTTTCTAATTTATCCAGGAAAATATTAGCATATGTGTCATTCTAGTCCCTATAGCCATTCCGAGGATCTGTAGATAATGCTTATTATCAAATTCAAAGTTGTTGTTCTTTAACACTAGTTCTGTAAAATCCACGATATCTTTGCCCTAGTCCCCCATATTTAATTCACGAACCGCCTCACGTACTGCTTGAAGACCCTCGTCGTATGGAATATGAGGATACAATCCTACCACGTCTACCGTAAATAAAATAGCATTCTCCGGAAGAGTCCCCAGGTCCTTCAATTTTCTAAGAAAATGACCCGTGTCCTTTATGTATGACTGGATTTTAGGTACTGCTGGACTCAAATGATAGTCTACAAACTTAGAAATTTTCTCAGTGGGCGTATTGCATCCCGAAATAACCGGTCTCCCTGGATTGTTCTTCTTGTGTATCTTAGGTAGAAGATAAAACCGTCCTGCTCGTTCATTACCTGACGCCGTATTTTCTTGTAAATCTTTTTTATCATATCTTTAGTAGGTTCACCCGCTAACGGCGTGTATACGTTTCTGTCGTTAAGTTGTCGCATAGCTTCGTTCAAATACGCGTCTCTATCCATAACCACGACCGCTGAGCCTTTATCAGCTTGTTTGATAACAATGTCTGTATATCGCCGGAGTTTCTCTAAAGCTTCTTGTTCCTCCTTGCTGATATTGCGATGGTATGAAAGATCAAAGTCATGTGAGAGAAGTTCTCGTTCCAGTGCTGCAACATAAGCCTCAATAGCGGGATCCCCTGATCTATTCCGAAACACAGGGACATTAGAAAAGTCCCCCCCTACATCATCCTCCGAATGAAAATATTCTTTAAGCCTAATCCTTCTAACATATTCTCTGATATCTTTACGTAACTCATAGATATCCACCCCTAGGGAGTAGGGCAGAATTTAAGCCCCTTGGCGAGCAACGAAAGCTCCGCTTCAGTAAGAATTCTCTTAGATAAATTAACTACATTGTGCATTTCCTTATGTTGTCCCGTATCGCTTCCTCGTCCATCTCTATCTCCATGTCTTAAAACATCAGGTGTCTCTTCCCTTCTAGGCCCTCCTAGATTAATTCGTTCACCCTGAGATGTAACTCCTTTAAGATGTAAACCTTAAAGTGATTCTCGCGCCTTCTAAATTCAAACAGAATTCGGCTAATGAAGTCAACAATAATGGAGGTGGGGCTAGTAAAGGTTGCTATAAATGCGGTCGTAGGTGCGACTTTGATTTCATTTGTATTGAAGCAATCGAATGCCAGGATGCCAACAAAATAGACAGAATCTTAACAAATAGGGAGTGGAATATTGGATGGCGCAGTTGTTTACATTGCAGCCACACGGTCTGAATAAGCGTAGGGAGTACAAATCAAAAAACAGGGTACAATTTGTCAAAGTCATTCCAGCGAAGAAATTAGTAGTTTTTTAGACTTAAGTTGTTTTTGCCTTTTGTGATTTTTAAACTATGTATGTAAATAATGTACAACGCGGGTTAGTGTAAATTAGGCGTGTCACCGGAAGATGTATTTTTTAACTTTTTATTTTTGCAACTGAGGAGGGCCGAAGGCCGAAACGTCTTATTAAATTTTTAACAACAGCCAACGAGTTGTTCTTTCCAGTACCTTTTTAAAATTCTAATCTACATTATCTACACTGGAAGGACTAGGAATCTTTTTGATCCTCCTGGCTGGGCGAGTTGTTGGTTGACAGTGGACTATTTTCTTATACTTACCTATATATATATACTACGCATCAATATATTAATATCAATAATTAATCATTCTGGCAAGAACTTGCAATATTTGTTTGTTATAAAGTCCATTAACCTGTTGGTCCATTAACCTGTTGCATAGCGCTGATACAGTGTTCGATTGGCGGAGGTTATACCTATTCTGTCTGCGGACAATCCTGCCCTCGATTAGGTGATAGAGCGGATTAAATGGCGTGATGTTTTTTTTAAACCTACAACACAACATTTCGCGGCGGACCTCTAGGGTGGGCAAACCGGCTAAGGATAAGGCCTCACCGTAGCTTGACTCTGGGAATATAATGCGGAGCGCACGCTTTTGTATTCTTTCAATAGCATTGGAAAGATACTGCGGGAGGCTGGCAAACACTACGCATGCGTACTCCAAGACAGATCTTATCAAGGAGCAGTATACCATGACAAGGTCGTGGTCGTGTAAACCGCACTTCTTGAGTACTCTAACAGCATAGAGACGGCGGTTGCATTTCTTGAGTACAACATCACAATGCGCAGCCCAACTAAGGTCCTCCGAAAGAGTAACACCAAGGAGTTCGAACAACTGATTGACTTGGGTTAACGTTGAGCAACTTTAGATTTGTCTAACAAACCAGCTCGTTCTTTATCTTGTTCGACATTATAACCGTTTTTTTTTTTCTTTCTTTAAGGGTGCATCACAGTTGGGCTCGTCATTCTCCAACTCGGTCCAGTTGTTCGCATTTTTGGAATTCTTGGTAGGCTGGGGACTAGCGGGAACCGTATTGACCTCGTACACGCTTAACATGGAGTTATTAGGACCTAGCTGGAGGACTTTGGGAGGAAACCTTTGCGAGTTGTACTGGCTGATTTCCGCCTTTCTCGGGACACTTATAGCGTACTTGATCAGAGACTGGAGGCTTCTGATTATGGTCTCAGCGCTTCCTACGATCATTCTTTTTCTTGTGTACAGGTTAGTGTTTCAGTTTGTCCTTCAGCATGTCCTCACCCCGATCCTGAGTCTAGGGTCTAGGCGCCCGCGTAGCCGAGCCCCATAGCTACATGCAGGTGAAAAAGGAAACAACAGAAAAGTGTATATGCATCGACCTTGATTTTCATGGAATTCCGGTTGTTGATGCGTCGTCGCACAGCTAGGTGACCCACCAGTTTTATAGCGGAGCGATAATATATAGGTTTAGCCACTGGCTAAAAGCGGAGTTTCCGTTTACATATTTTTCTAATTTGAAACAGCTCTAATTCGGCGACACTTTGTTCAATCATGACCAATTTTGTGCATGACAGCATCATATGACAACAATTCCAACGATCATGTCATCGGGTCACACTAATGGTCACGTGATCGGGAGTAGAACAAAGCAACATTTGTCTTCAAATAGACGTTTATCAAATTTTTTTTTGCTATAGATATGTTTTTCGTGAGCAGCCTCATAAAGCCTCATGGATTTGTAATGCTGGTTTTTGGCTATAATTTTCGCAATTAGTATTTTAAATGCAAATCCATGCCAAACACTAAGGTGTTTGGGCACGAAACAAAGGCGTTCAATGACCAAGGACCAATGACCAAAGCAACCTTTTCTGAATAAGATGTCAACAAATTGTAAAGAAAGGGATATGAGGGTAAGCAGTCAACCTTGGTAGGGTGCTGTGTAAGTGGTGAAGAGGGTTCGATTTCATGGTCACCCGGGGCTTCATTCGGAGTTTCGCTTTTAGGCAGTGCCCTAATCTATATATTACCCGTACTAAACGTACCTACATCCTATTATGTCCGTACTGAACGTCCCAACGCCCTATTATATCCGTACTGAACACACCCACGTCCTGTTATGTCTGTACGGAGCATAGGACCGCAAGCACATGGATCGATTATGAAGCGGCCTTCTGTTTGAGAAAATTCCACGGAAAATAAATCTAAACGTCGAAAGATGTTCAATGTTTGGTTGTATATGAAACTCAAATCGACATTCGAAAGTTCCCATCCCGTATACGCATCGTTAAATAATAGGAGATTCGCATGGGACGTATGTTTATATTGCGCGTTTATGACAAGGTGTACAAAAATCGGCTTTTGGCGCGAGCATGAATTTTGCCGTTTCAGAATGCCTTTCATATTCTGAATAATATTTCGTCATATTTGTGGAGTCATGATAATCGCATACAAGCAGTATATAACAAATAGCTAATATGAATTTCTGTCGATTTAAACTAGTTCATGTGATATTCAGACCAAAAGTTCACAGAACGCATTCACTCGCAGATGCTAAATACGGTGCATGTTGATTATGCACTAACAATTTCCCAGAGCGGATAAATGGTTCTTTCAAATTTCTCTTAGCGAAACCAAACTAGTCAGTCTAGCTATGCTCTGAATTTTAGCGTCTAACTCCTTTTATGACGACATGTACAAAAATGCTGAAGTTGAGTAAACCAAAGCAGGTATCCGGCAAATCGTTGTCTCGATATAACGGTAAAGTTTAACAGCTCAACATAGTTTTCAGGAATTCAATTCACGAGCACGAGATAATTAGACCCTTGTAGTTAATTACCATGCAAAAATTATTTTCGCAAATCAACAAATCAGCGTACGAGCCCATGTTGTTGTTGATGTATTTTTCTAAAAAATCTCAGCTTCTGTGATTTTATCAAAGCGTCGGCCGTTGTCATGGAAAATGGGCTGCATGAGATAGAGGCTCAGAACAAGGTATTTCCAAATATGGCTATGTACCGTAGACTGATGGATTTAAGAACATTGGTCCAACGTTGAAGAATGGTTGTTGAACTAACGTTATTTTATATTCACGATGAAGTAGAAACGACATTGCGATCTCGTTGAATATGAAAACCAAAACGACTAATCTTTGCAACCGTTGGCTCGACTTTGTCTGTACACCGTTCCGGCAACCTTGCTGCGATAGCCCTTTTGCGGTAACCTTGTAACAAAAGGAAGTCGCTTAGAAGACGTCGTCGTGTGCCCAGTGTGAATCATGACGCAGCACGGTTTTTTTCTTCGGGACATACCAAGTAAAGCCGAGTCAAGCATAAGTGTAGAATCGAGGGGACAAGTTACCACAAGAGAAACGAGCACGGTTCACCGATACATCCTAGATGCCGTTCGTATTGATTCTCAAAGTTTTCGGTAACTCGCTGTAATTAGCTCGTCCGCAAATGCACTGTTATGCACCCCAGGGAAGCCCAGCGTCTCTTTGCTGCTTGCCACAATTGATACGTAGATTTCTTGAAGACCAGATGGTGATTTTGCTCCTTTTTGAGCGGCCGTACCTTTCGAGGAAGCGATTACTTTCTCTGGCCGACATTAACTCTAAGGCTTTTAACACATTAAAAAAAAATTCAATTTTCAAAATAATACTTCACATGTCAAGTATATTGATTTTAGTCTTGAAAAAGACTGTTTTCTTTAAGATCTAGACTGCGATTGCGCTAGATTCGGATGATGCTTCTGTATAATCAATGCGAGCGCCCCGGGGGGGGGGGGACTCCCAATATTTTAGACAGGGGTGCTCGTCAGGAATATTGATTTTGACCCTAAGGGATAGCAAAATGGGTGTGGCCAACAGCAAATTTACCCCTAAAAGAAAGCAAATTTGGCATGGCGAATGCCGAATTTACCCCTAAAAGATAGCAAATTTGGCAGGTCAAAACAAATAAAAGCGAATTTTACGTCTTTAAGGGTTTTCATCCAAGTTTCCTTTGTAAATATCGGTTCTGGGTAGGGTGCGTAGGCTCCTTTAATCGCCTCTTTTATCATCGGACTATAGAATGATAATGCGCAACACGCAACATTTTTTCGTAAATCCGCCTCTGACTGCACCGTCCTAACTGTCTGCTGTAGACAGCAATACGTCATGGGACAAGAACAATGAGATGATTCTCGTGTTAAACGATAAGATTTCTTACAACTCGCATGTATTGTAGAATAATTTGGCATAAGCAGGCTGATAAGTACACCCTGAAAACCAGTGTCCATCATTTTCTTTTTGGTATACCTATTTGCTCCAATGACGCATCGCGGGCTGCAACAAACGGTTGTGTCGGCATACCTATTTTAAAATTAGAGAGCCATTAAATAACACGAAATAAGATTTAGTCCGTTTATTAGTCCTGCTGTACAAAGTGAGCGATGCAAGGCGTATGTTGTGTCTGTTGGATGTGATGCAAGACTGATGACAAGTCTCCTATTACAGGTGGATCCCCAGGTCCCCCCGATGGCTTGTAGCCCATGATCGTTTAGACGAAGCAGTGGATGTGCTTGTCAAATTTGGTGGTACGAATGGTAAGCCCGCTGACCCTGTGCTTTTGCGGGCTATCCTGGAGGAGGTTCGTAAACATCAGGAAGCAGAGGAGGAGGAAGAGCGTGCAAAGAGCATGAAGTATACACCTCTGGACTTGGTCCGCACTCCCAAGATTAGGAAGTTTATCTTACTGCTTGCTTATAACTGGTACGCTGACGACCCGACTACAATGCCGGACAAAATTAGTTGTCTCGTCCATCAAAAATAGCCGATTTTGGGTTACCCATCACTAGTAAATTGTTTTTCTTCCTAAGACAATGTCACTGGAACTCACCTTTTCCCCCAATTCAATGTTGGAGGTAGTAGTGTTCAAATTGCGAGGATGAGAGCCCGTGGCAAACAACATTGTACTGGGGGGAGGGACAGGGAAGATGGGGGGACCGGAGTGGTACATAGAACCCCTGTTTACTGAAAACGTTATACATACGCGACAACAATTTTGTCCCGCATTGTACCTTCTAGATTTATTGCTAGATTTATTGAAAATATCACTTATTTTCTAGGGTTTTTCAATAATCAACAGTGTGCTAAATGGCCTGACTCACACATGCCGAGAATTATTAATTTCAACTATTATTCACAGTACTATAGCAACACATGTGTGTAGTAAGTTCGAGAAACACTTTGACAAATGATTGATAATAAGCTGATCGGAATTAAGCACCCCGGATTGGCAACAACATGAAAGACTTCTCCTTTCTGTAGCCTGCGTAGCAAGCGTTTCCGTGGATGGAGTTTTAGAGTCAGAAATAAGCCTGTTTTCGATTCTCGCACGTGCACGTCTCATTGACCTCTTAATCCCGCGGTGCTTCAGAGGCTAGAAAGTTGCCGCGAGCGCATGTTGAAGATTCATTTGGCATCATTCTCGAACCCAGAGCTCCCCCGCTCATCGCCTCGCTGGGAGAGGCTCTGGTGACATGCATTTGATGGCCTTCGCTGATTGGCTAAAATGGCACGCACGCGTACATAAAAGTAGCTTAACCTGGCATTATAACACTGGCCAAAATAACACTGGCATTCGTTTCCTAGTCGTCTTGTCAACCTATGCCTTCGACTTGAACGCACTAGAAGTAATTGGGAGGCATAAAATCACCATTTTCTTTTGAGCATGCGTCGGTGGCTGTCACCAGAGCCTCATCCGCGAGGTGACGAGCCGTTGAGCTCTGGGTACGAGAATAATTTGGCATACGTGTTTTTTTTTTCAGGTTCACCGTTAATCTTGTAAACAACGGGTTGTATCTCTTTGTGACAAGCCTTTCTGGTAATGTGTATCTGAACGTTACGTTCTTGAACCTCTCCGGTTGTGTTGTTATCCCATTGTGTTGGTGTATTCAAATGAAGTGAGTAGAAATGAGCCGTTTGCTTACTTTTAAAAAAAGGCGACTCACCCTTCCAATAATGCATTAATCCTTTTTTTAGCATGATTCAATGCATCAGAAATTCTGACTTTATGCAAAAACTATAACGAGTTTTTCTCGCACTTTTACGGTAAAGACTGGAAAAAAAGCTTTTTTGTCGAGTCACTGAACTTTGATGGATAGAAAATGGCGGTACATTTTACAATGCATTTTGGGAAGGATGCGTCGGCGCTTTTAGGTCATTATCAAGCCAGGCTTACGCGAATCGGATATGAGCCTAAAGCGGAGGTTACCACGGCGTAACAGAAGTGATACGAGTGAAAGGTTATGATTACGCTAACGCCCTTAAATGGTGACGTCATCAATGACGCCATATAATGTGACCATTCTGCCGCAACACTTTCTTGAACATGTGGATTCATTTTGGCCAGGAGCCCGTTTTTATAATCATCGGTAGTTTTCCTGCGCATGCAGTAAAATGCCCCTTTTCCAGTCCCAGGAATTTTACCCGATTTAAATCTGGTGGCAGATAGGGGTTCCGTTCAACCCATCAAATAGAAAAGGTTTGATCGTGGACTTCGCTGGTTTGAACAGCTCCTTCTATTAATTACGTACCATCTGAGTATTAATCTTAAATGGAACGAGGCATACTAAAATGTACTAAAACGATGTATTAGCCCTTATCCTGACTAGTAGTAGTCTTGATACTCCAGATATTTTTTTATATTTTTAGGTCAATTTGAATTAATATTTTTTTAAATGTCACGGTAAGCATTCCCCCGCCATGCACGCACACGCTTCGAAAATTTCGTAACTACAACAACAATGGATCGAATTAGCGCCACAGGACACGGGACTGGTCGGAGGCGTTGGGCATAGGCAATAAAAAGCCAAATCTGTGATTGGGCGTATTTCCAACCGATACGCCAAATCAAATTGCTTTGTTTTATCACGCCTTAGAATTCGGAAATGCAGTTTAGCTCATTTTTTTTTGCGGGGGTGACATTTGGCCAGCTCACATAGAGGCACTCGATAATCGAGAATGACTGGACCTTCACGTGTAATACGTTGTTTCCTCAAGCGATGGTTAGCTTCTTTTCCCTCGGCAGCATTTCTTCTCCAAGCTTCCAAAGCGATGAGGCCACCAACCCTCGCTCAACCCTCGCTCCCACGCAGCAGTGTGTTTGTGTGACTCGGACGACGATGGTGAGCCGACCCCTTCCCAGTAGATGCAGTCCTCACAGAACTTTTGTGCAAGAATTGGTCTGACTTTACCTGCGTTTCACGCCATAAGCATGCCAGCACATGCAACTGCAAGAAGTTCCATTATCAGGGAAACAGATTCTGTTCAAACATTGCCTTCTCCTGCAACGAAGCGTCTACGTGGATGGCGGATAAGACGTGTACCAACACTTACACTCCCACTCTAGTGCGTTAGTTGGATGTACAGTGGATCTCATGTTGTGAGCTCTTTGGATTGACACATTCTGAACCGGAATTCTCCTGTAAGGGTATACAGACCGGTAATCTCATGCGAAATACATCAATTGTATTATTGATAGACACTTTTTGTGTTACTCGTTCATACATTTATGGTGCCGAGACCCGGGACCGATTCAGTGGAAGTTCTTGGAAACAAAACGTGACCGCCCAATATGGCGGATGTCAAGAGAAAAACACGCGTGGAGGAGGACATCGAGCCTTCGCCAATAAACTAATGAAGAATGCAGCGGTCTAACTGGGGAAAAAGCTCCCACAAGCAGTTGAAGATCATCAGAGACTCACTGACAAGCAAACTTGCGGATTTAAAGAAATTAGACAACGAAATCGCAGAATTATTAGAAGTCGACGAAGACATAGACAAAGAGGTATGTGAGTCCAGTGAATTCGCTTCCAAAATCCAAGACTAGAAGAGCGTTTGGCAACAAGCTTAACAGTGAACATGAGCAATGGTCAAGGCAATGATTCACCAGCTCAACCCCAGCATAATAATAATAACAAGACTATGTTGCCAAAACTCGAATTGAAGAAGTTTACAGGAAACCCCACCGAGTGGGCGCCGTTCTGGGATTCCTTTAACTCTGCTGTTCATGAAAATGGACAAATAAGGGATGTTGACAAGTTTAACACTTGAAGTCTCTACTTGAAGTCTCTGCAGCGTCTGCCATTGCAGGATTAGCATTGACCAATGACAACTATGCACAAGCACTGGATATTCTAATAAACAGGTTTGGAAAAAAACAAGTTATTGTAACTAGTCACATGAAAGCACTTACTAAGCTGTAAAGATTTCGTCTTCAAACCAAACCAAGCAGAAGCAGTTGCGGCTGTTTTGCCATTTAATGACTTGTTTTTAATTGGTATAGATTAAGTGTTACAAGTGTCAAGGTGCACACCATGTATCAATCTGTGAATCTGATGCTACTGGAAAAGTCTCATCTGGTGTTCAAGCTAGAGAATCTGCTAAAGAGAACTCGACACCAGTTAACATCTCATACACGTGTACCAGTAAGACTGAGTCCTGTATTGTTGCAAACAGCCCGAACTTGTGTTGTTTGCCCAAGCAATGATCAAAACTCTCAGAACATAAGACTTATATTTGACTCTGGTAGTCAGCGCTCAATACAATTCAATACAATTGCCCCTACCCAAAACAAATTATGGGAAAAACAGATTTGGTTACAGAGGAGCTTATGTCTGGAACGCGCTTCCGGAATCCATACGAGGTAGTTCATCCCTCCAGTCTTTTACAAAAAGCTTGATGAACTAACTCCCTGTCCCTTTTTTCCTAATATATTACTATGTATAATTATCTTCAAATCTGTATATAGTGTAGTGTAATTATTCTAAACACGGATCTAGTAATGGAAACCAGGTAACATTTGTATATAATCTGATAAACTACCGTGTCAAAATAAAATTACTCACGAGCCTTTTGTATATGACAGAAAAAGCGCTGGCCTGTGGTAACATATGACAGGAATTGAAACATATGACAAAAATGCAATTCATATGTTTCACTTTTGGGGTGTCATATTTATCTCATTATGACAGAACACGAGTACACATTAAACTGAAGAAATTCTGGGAATATGAGTCAATTGAAATTCTAGATAAGAAGAACACTCTATATGAGAATTTAGTTGAGGATATTGAATTTGTTGAAGGCAGATATCAAGTTAGATAATTCCACGCATAGTCAACACAGACTTGGCTCTCTGTTGACGCGCCTGAATTCTAAACCTGAGATTCGAAAAACAATATCATGAAGTGATTCAAGATCAGCTGCGCAATGGAGTGATTGAGCCTGTCGACTTGTTTGTACCAAATGAACCAGGATCTGTACTTTATTTACCACACACAGAGAAGTCATTCGCACAGATAAACAAACCTCAAAGCTGCGTGTTATTTATGATGCTAGTTCACGTGCGGAAAGGGGGAAAGATCTCTCCCAAGTCTTAACAACTGTTTGTATGCTGGGCCGTTTTGGATGTTTTACTTCGATTCAGATCTCATGAAGTGGCATTAATTGGAGACTTCGAGAAGGCTTTCTCAATATTTCTGTCAATCCAGAACACCGAGACTACTACATACAGATTTGCAAGAGTTGAACACCGAGACTACTACATACAGATTTGCAAGTTTTGTATTTGGAGCTTCACCCAGCCCATTCCTATTGAACGAAACTATTCATTATCACATGAACAGAACTGCGGTTGATGAGACTTTAGCGCATAAGGTTTAATTGAACAGTCTGTACGTCGATGACTTTGTGAGTGGATCTACTGATGAGGCTTGTTGAGGCCACATTTCTAATAACCTGCCACATTTGTCATAACTGCCACATTTGTAATAACATTGTGCCACATTTGTAATAACTGCCACATTTGTAATAACATTGTGCCACATTTGTAATAACTGCCACGTTTGTAATAACATTGTGCCGCATTTGTAACAACTTCATAACTAGGTTAACTGAGACGATGCATGGAGATATGGGAAGATACGTTACGTCATCGATGACGTCATCAACGTTTGAAAAATCATATCTCCTGAAGGGTGCCATAGTTTTATACACGCACGACAACAAAACTCGGATGACATTGTCTAGGTAACTAGAAACGCGCAGCGAAGTGGTCATGTGATGACATCATCGATGACGTCATCAGTGTTTTGAAAATTCATATGTTTTAAAGGTGAGTTCGTCATGCTTTTGATCTACCACGCATGCTTACAAATTTGGATGCCGCCAAAGCTCTGAATCTTGCCACTGGCCAAAAGATGACGGGCTCTGGGTACGAGATTGGGTAGACTCCAACATGTGTAACAACTAAGCCGCCATCTTTTTTTTGTTTCTTAAACTTTTTATTGATACATTATCCTTATATTTACATAGGTCATACCTTTTTGTATTTACAGCCTTTTTTTTTACATATGTCCATTTGTCATTATAACCCGTCTTTTACATAATATGTGTTTTACAATATCCTTTTTTTAAACATTTTTTTTTCATTAATAAGGAATAAATGTATTTTTTTTTTTGTCTCCTCTTTGTCTCCCCCTTTTTTGTCTCCCCTTGACTCTCCTTTTTCGACCAACTCCCCTTTTCTTGTCTCCCTTTTGACTCCCCTTTTCTTGTCTCCCTTTTGACTCCCCTTTTCTTGTCTCCCTTTTGTCTCCCCTTTTTTACTCCCCTTTGACTCCCCTTTTCTTGTCTCCCTTTGACTCTCCTTTTTTTGACCGTCTATTAAAAAAAGTATTATGTTTAAAAACATTCTTAAAAACCTTATGGTTTCGTTGGAATCGCAATCAGCGACCAAGAGAAGCTTCCCTTTGGACTCTCAAATACGAGGTAAGTTATTAGTACTACCTTCTCTAACGTTGTATTTTTAAATGGAATATCTCTGGCTTCTCTAACGTTGTACATTTAAATAGATTATCTTTTGACGATAGCATTGTTCTCTTTTTTCTACAGCATTTTGATATCTGAACAAGCTACGGTTTTATCTTCTTTTTAGTCAGAGGTAAGTTTGTCGTCAATTTTATTTCTAAACGACGTTTATTACTAGTGTATCGAAATCGCTAGTGATTCAACAGAATCAATGCTGTCGTAACATGAACATAAATACGAATCGCGGTAATTATGGTACTGACCAAATTTCTTTATTCTTGACTCCACAGTGAAACAGCAAAAACGAAACTAATACCCTCAGGTAAGCCGTTCTTTCTTTATAGTATTTAGTCAGACTTATCAAACATAGCCTAAAGGTTACATCGAACGAAACGTATTTAATATGTTTATATGCCGTTAGTCTTTTAATATGATGGTCGTTAGCAAATAAGCATAACATGTCTTTCTTTGCCACCAATTGATTAATATACTAGTAATTGTTGGGTTCTGTTTAACCGGGATCAACTGTTTTGTAACTTACGGGCATTTGATTGTTCTTGGTAGAGTGAGTAGCAGGGGGAGACAGGGGAAGACAAATGGGAGTCTTAGGGGAGACATGTACAGAGGAGTCAAAGGGGAGATAAATGGGGAGTCAAGGGGAAGGATACAACAAAGGGAGTCGTGAGTATGTATAAAATCTTCTTTTTGAAAATATATTCAAACCTCGTTTAACCATTTAGGTAGAAATTGTCTTGTTTTAGATTTCACAATGTTCGGAATCAAAACCTTAACCGAGGCTGACTTTGAAAACAAGGAGAAAGTACGAGCCTTAAACATTATTACTCAAACGTTTGGTCTAGTTTACGCCGAATTCTGCAGTGCTCAATGTTTAAGTATGAGAAGCAAAGCCTTCTATGGCTGTGAGATCGATCATCCAAGTCAGAGACGCCACGACTGCTTGATGCTGGATGAAGATAAAGCCTAATGAGCTTATTACTTTCTTCCTTTCATGCATCAGACCGGTAACAGAATACGCATGCGCGCTGTTCCACAACAGCTTACCAAAGTACCTGGCATCAGATTTAGAATCCTGCCAAAAGCGCGCGCTTCGCATCATCTTTCCCGAGAAGTGTTATTCACAGGCCCTAGAGGACACAGGTCTCCCCACCCTGCAGGACAGGCGTGAGGCAATTACAATCAAGCTCTTCCAGGAGATAACTGAACCAAGCCACAAACTTCACAATCTTTTGCCTCCAAAGAACGAGTGTAACACCAATCTAAGGAGGAGGCGGGCCTTTGCAGTTCCTAAGGCCAATACAAACAGGTTTCGGAATAGTTTCATAGTTTTTAATGCTTTAAATCAATTTTTAGAGTAAGTAATAGTTTTATCCAATTTCAGCTGCTACCTTTTCAATATTTAGAGTTTTATATATGTACATACAATCATCATAATTTATAGTTATTAGTTTTTTTTATTATCAATGTATTATTAGTAGTATTTATTATTGTAAACTAGCGTAATTCAACCCTAATGGTTGCAATGCTTTTAAATAAACCTATCTGTAGTAACGCTCCAGTAGTTTTACTCAGAGTTGGTAGTGAACTGCCATCTTTGTCGTTGTGTCCGAGTGGATATAAATTTGGAAGTAAAACCATTACACTATCTATCTATCTATCACGAAGAAGCGTGGTGTAAGTACTACGACCAAGCTATGGACTTGGTTAATACAGGTCGAATAGAGTATTTTGTAGAAGATGTTCTTCGTGTTTTCGACTTATCTCTCACGTCATCTTGGTTTGACTATATAGAGACATTGAAAAAAACTAAGTGGGAAACAGTCTATCTCTGGAGGTTGCGACTCGAGCCTTATGACATTGAATATCTTGGAGACCTGTGTGCAAAAGTGGTGAAAGCGTTACCTGTTGACAAGTTTGATAAGCTGACACGTGGTCTTCTTGACTGCCCCAAGGAACTTCTACAAATTCATTAAGGCGCTTTCTATTGATGTAAAGTAAATCTCTTAATCATTTACAGTCTGATCGTCATCCAGGATGGAGCCTATGTGCAAGATTGGGTCTCGAGGTTATTACGCCACTGTGAATTATTTTCAAGGCAAGTTGAGAGTCGTATTCGAAAGTTTGTGGAGAATGAGTCGAAGAAAATTCCCACCAAGTCTGGCGTCTCACTGACTCTGGAGGAATGGAACAATTTTAAAAACGTTATCACTTGTCTGGATCAAGATAGATTCAATCTCCAATTTCAAAACCCTCTCAACATATATAACTCATACGACACACAGCGCCCAATCTTACAGCGTCAAGATGGTGTCCTAGAAACGTCTAGTTTGAAAGGAGTAGAAAACCTAATTAATCCTGACAACTTTAAAGCAAGTGTTGACGATAGCAGTTCAGAACAGATTCGTCTGGTAAAATCACAATGGGAGAAAAGCATCCTCGACTGGACGGAAGAGGACAAGCGCGAAGTGAAAAACTATTTGATAGAGAATAAATACATTTAACTGAGAAACTGCTTATACAGTATATTTTCGCCACCTTTACAATATTGTCGCGTGTTAAGACTATTTTAAAGGAGCTCACATGTAGCCGTACAACAATCCCTAACAATGAAGGACTGTAATTGAGAAAGATTAAATAAATCACTTGTTTACACCAAACGATTAGTTTTATTGAATAGCACAAACAAAAGCACACAGGTAAGTCTGATAATTCCTTTATTGAGGTCCGCAACAATCGCACTAAAGGGGTGTTTAAGTCTTGGATCCATGGTACCAGAAACATACCATAACTTAGTTGAACCATGTAACGGCGAACCAAGCTGTAGATTATTCATGGTCAGTTTATGACCATATTTGGTCAATAATGAACTCTCGACTGCTAACCCAAGCAGGGTTTCTCTTTATGATATTTCATTTTTCGCTCAAACAAAGTAGAGCGACAGTGGCAAGTGATAATAAACTAACATTTAACATCTTGAAGTATTGCAACAACATTATTTTCAAAATCTCTTCAATTGTTTATTCTGCGAATATTCCGAAGCTCTAAGCAATGTATGCTTGTTACACGTTTCAACTCACTTATATGTTTCTGATGGTACTTAATGATCCTATAGTTTGTTGACTTCTCTATTTACAGGATTGCATCACCCAATTAAATGAAACTGACTACAACTTCAAAAAAAACTCATCATTTATAGAAAAATCGAGGGACAAACGGGTAAAAAGAGGGGACAAAAGGTGACAAAAGGAGCATTTTTGTATTTACAAGTTAAATATATTGTCTTGGTTGTACTTTATAAGTCTTCTTTGCTTTATTAGTTAAATCGTAGCCATTGCTTAGAGAGAGTATTTGTTCTGGTTTCTGCGATGTCTTTTTGACGAGACTTCAACCTCTCTTGCTTAGGCTTTTGTGTTGCCCCTTTCGGTGGTGGTTTTAGAGTCCTAAGATAACCATTAACCTTCGCTTCCATCTCCTCTTGTCGTTTTAATAATCTCGATAGCGTTTTTTGTAACTCTTCGTTTTTATCTTCGGATGTTCTATTCTCTTGCGGTAAACATAGCCCAAGTTTACTCCATTTTAACCATTTACTCCTTTCTTCGCTATCCATATGGTGTATTTGGTCGAGATGATTTGCCAATCGCAAAAGATTTGTACTCCCGCATCCGAAAACGGGGCAATTTCTTTTCTTACGACCCATGCTTTTAGATGTTTACTCGTCGAATGTCATGTAGTAAATAATAATTTCCTCCACAATTACCTCTTTTTAAATGGCCCGAAAAGGCCCGAAGCGGCCTCTTTCGGCCCGAAATGGCTCGGGTGGCCCGTTTGATAGGAGGGACACAGTTAAGGAGTCTGTAGGAATTTCTGCTTATATTTCACCATATTTATTCACCATATAATATTTCACCATTATTCAAAATAATGTTGTTGCAATACTTCAAGATGTTAAATGTTAGTTTATTATCACTTACCACTGTTGCTCTACTTTATTTGAGCGAAAAATGAAATATTATAAAGAGAAACCCTGCTTGGGTTAGCAGTCGAGAGTTCATTATTGACCAAATATGGTCATAAACTGACCATGAATAATCTACAGCTTGGTTCGCCGTTACATGGTTCAACTAAGTTATGGTATGTTTCTGGTACCATGGATCCAAGACTTAAACACCCCTTTAGTGCGATTGTTGCGGGCCTCAATAAAGGAATTATCAGACTTACCTGTGTGCTTTTGTTTGTGCTATTCAATAAAACTAATCTTTTGGTGTAAACAAGTGATTTATTTAATCTTTCTCAATTACAGTCCTTCATTGTTAGGGATTGTTGTACGGCTACATGTGAGCTCCTTTAAAATAGTCTTAACACGCGACAATATTGTAAAGGTGGCGAAAATATACTGTATAAGCAGTTTCTCAGTTAAATGTATTTATTCTCTATCAAATAGTTTTCCACTTCGCGCTTGTCCTCTTCCGTCCAGTCGAGGATGCTTTTCTCCCATTGTGATTTTACCAGACGAATCTGTTCTGAACTGCTATCGTCAACACTTGCTTTAAAGTTGTCAGGATTAATTAGGTTTTCTACTCCTTTCAAACTAGACGTTTCTAGGACACCATCTTGACGCTGTAAGATTGGGCGCTGTGGGTCGAATGAGTTATATATGTTGAGAGGGTTTTGAAATTGGAGATTGAATCTATCTTGATCCAGACAAGTGATAACGTTTTTAAAATTGTTCCATTCCTCCAGAGTCAGTGAGACGCCAGACTTGGTGGGAATTTTCTTCGACTCATTCTCCACAAACTTGCGAATATGGACTCTCAACTTGCCTTGAAAATAATTCACAGTGGCGTAATAACCTCGAGACCCAATCTTGTACATAGGCTCCATCCTGGATGACGATCAGACTGTAAATGATTAAGAGATTTACTTTACATCAATAGAAAGCGCCTTAATGAATTTGTAGAAGTTCCTTGGGGCAGTCAAGAAGACCACGTGTCAGCTTATCAAACTTGTCAACAGGTAACGCTTGCACCACTTTTGCACACAGGTCTCCAAGATATTCAATGTCATAAGGCTCGAGTCGCAACCTCCAGAGATACACTGTTTCCCACTTAGTTTTTTTTCAATGTCTCTATATAGTCAAACCAAGATGACGTGAGAGATAAGTCGAAAACACGAAGAACATCTTCTACAAAATACTCTATTCGACCTGTATTAACCAAGTCCTTAGCTTGGTCGTAGTACTTACACCACGCTTCTTCTTGATAGATAGATAGATAGATAGATAGATAGATAGATAGATAGATAGATAGATAGGTTTATTTAAAAGCATTGCAACCATTAGGGTTGAATTACGCTAGTTTACAATAACAAATACTACTAATAATACATTGATAATAAAAAAAACTAATAACTATAAATTATGATGATTGTATGTACATATATAAAACTCTTAATATTGAAAAGGTAGCAGCTGAAATTGGATAAAACTATTACTTACTCTATTCCGAAACCTGTTTGTATTGGCCTTAGGAACTGCAAAGGCCCGCCTCCTCCTTAGATTGGTGTTACACTCGTTCTTTGGAGGCAAAAGATTGTGAAGTTTGTGGCTTGGTTCAGTTATCTCCTGGAAGAGCTTGATTGTAATTGCCTCACGCCTGTCCTGCAGGGTGGGGAGACCTGTGTCCTCTAGGGCCTGTGAATAACACTTCTCTGATGCCAGGTACTTTGGTAAGCTGTTGTGGAACAGCGCGCATGCGTATTCTGTTACCGGTCTGATGCATGAAAGGAAGAAAGTAATAAGCTCATTAGGCTTTATCTTCATCCAGCATCAAGCAGTCGTGGCGTCTCTGACTTGGATGATCGATCTCATAGCCATAGCAGGCTTTGCTTCTCATACTTAAACATTGAGCACTACAGAATTCGGCGTAAACTAGACCAAACGTTTGAGTAATAATGTTTAAGGCTCGTACTTTCTCCTTGTTTTCAAAGTCAGCCCCGGTTAAGGTTTTGATTCCGAACATTGTGAAATTTAAAACAAGGCAATTTCTACCTAAATGGTTAAACGAGGTTTGAATATATTTTCAAAAAGAAGATTTTATACATACTCACGACTCCCTTTGTTGTATCCTTCCCCTTGACTCCCCATTTATCTCCCCTTTGACTCCTCTGTACATGTCTCCCCTGAGACTCCCATTTGTCTTCCCCTGTCTCCCCCATTTGTCTCCCCTAAGACTCCCATTTGTGTTCCCCTGTCTCCCCCTGCTACTCACTCTACCAAGAACAATCAAATGCCCGTAAGTTACAAAACAGTTGATCCCGGTTAAACAGAACCCAACAATTACTAGTATATTAATCAATTGGTGGCAAAGAAAGACATGTTATGCTTATTTACTAACGACCATCATATTAAAAGACTAACGGCATATAAACATATTAAATACGTTTCGTTCGATGTAACCTTTAGGCTATGTTTGATAAGTCTGACTAAATATTATAAAGAAAGAACTCTTACCTGAGGGTATTAGTTTCGTTTTTGCTGATTCACTGTGGAGTCAAGAATAAAGAAATTTGGTCAGTACCATAATTACCGCGATTCGTATTTATGTTCATGTTACGACAACATTGATTCTGTTGAATCACTAGCGATTTCGATACACTAGTAATAAACGTCGTTTAGAAATAAAATTGACGACAAACTTACCTCTGACTAAAAAGAAGATAAAACCGTAGCTTGTTCGGATATCAAAATGCTGTAGAAAAAAGAGAACAATGCTATCGTCAAAAGATAATCTATTTAAAAGTACAACGTTAGAGAAGCCAGAGATATTCCATTTAAAAATACAACGTTAGAGAAGGTAGTACTAATAACTTACCTCGTATTTGAGAGTCCAAAGGGAAGCTTCTCTTGGTGGCTGATTGCGATTCCAACGAAACCATAAGGTTTTTAAGAATGTTTTTAAACATAATATTTTTTTTAATAGACGGTCAAAAAAGGAGAGTCAAAGGGAGACAAGAACAGGGGAGTCAAAGGGGAGTAAAAAAGGGGAGACAAGAGGGAGACAAGAAAAGGGGAGTCAAAAGGGAGACAAGAAAAGGGAGTCAAAAGGGAGACAAGAAAAGGGGAGTTGGTCCAAAAAGGGGAGACAAAAGGGAGTCAAAAAGGGGGGAGACAAAAGGGGAGTCGCGCATCGCCATGGCAACGGCTCATTATGTATTCCCTTTCAAAAATTAGCAATCCCTTTCAAAAATACTTCTATTTCTGCTCTCTCTATACTACTACTTTTATGTAAATCTTAGTGTGACTGGGAAACTCCTGGATTTATCCGTTTTGGATAAGCGTTTATCTGCTGATAACTCTTATCTGACGTTCTAGGAACCGGCCCCTGGACTCTAAGTTAAAGGAACAGTGGTTGAATATTGTGACTGGTATGGCAACTACTTAACTATTATCCTGCGAGATTGCGCAGAATATCGTCTGATACTTAGCCGACGAGGGACGAAGTCCCGAGTTGGCTAAAATCAGACGATATTCTGCAAAATCGAGCAGGATAATGGTTTTATTATTCAGCACATCGATAGCACAAAAACTCCCGAAAAAATGACTTTTGTGTATTATTTACGAGCTCAAAACATCATATTTTCCTCAGAGACGGATATCGCAGGATAGCTGTCATGTACAGAAGACAGCTATTGGCGTTCCAATGACCATATTTGGGCAGTGCATCGATGTGCTGAATAATAATAGACAGATCTCTCTAGACAGATATTACCTGTATTACTTCGAGGGTCTAAATGGCAAGGATATTCGATCTATCGAATTACATGGATTTTGTGATGCATCAGACAGAGCATACGGTGCAGTGGTATATCTTCATGCTGTTATGCCATGTGAATCATGTAGTGATTTACAGCTAGGCGGTTTCGTGTCACAGCCTTTGTACTTCGGTTTGTGAACACAATCGTGTGATCAAGAGAGCCAGGTCCCGGCGAGAAATTCGACAAGGGGGCATTGTAACGATCCTCGATAAGAAGTTGCGTAGACATCAGTGGCGACTTGGCAAGGCGTTACGGTTACTACCTGGCACGGACGAGAAGGTTAGAAGTGAAGTCGTTAAGGTAGTGTCGGAGACAGGTCAACAGTCTCAGTGAATGATCATTAGACAGTGAATAAGCTCAATATTATGACTTTAGTAGAACTTTAGTTATTTTGTTGATTGACGCGGTCAATCAAGGGGGGAGTGTGTAAGAACAGTAATGACATCACTCCTTGTAAGTTAGGGTGACCCCCTCTAGTGTGTTAGTTGGATGTACAGTGGATCTCTTGTTGTGAGCTCGTTGGATATTCAGGTATTTTGAACCGGAAATCTCCTGTAAAGGTATTCAGACCGGTAATCTCAGGCGAAATACATCAATTGTATTAATATTCAGGGACACTTTTTGAGTTATTCGTTCATACACGTGGTGAGTCTAATGACGATGGTGAGGACGATGCAGAGGAAAGTGATACAGAATGGTTCTTTTAAGCTACGTACACAGGTGTTATATGTCATTTAAAGTTTCTGAAGATTAGAAAAGAAAGATAGTACTATTAATGAATAGCTCATGAAATCAAACTCTTTCTCGTTTGGCTAAGTTCCGGTCCGTCAGAATTAAATAGAACCACCCAGTTTTGTATAATCTTGAAGGACCCTAAGATCGACTCCAAAAGTGTACCAGCGATTTTCCACAATCGATTTTGACAAATGATTATTGATTTTATAACGTTTTTGGTAATCGTTAATAAAAATATTAAATGCGTTTCCTTTTCTTCAAAAACTTTAAAATAATATATATTATACATGTACCTAACTTGAACTCAGACGAAATGACAACTATTTTGCCAAAGGATCCCTCAAACCTCTCCTCATACCTTAATATTTGCAGGAGAATCCACCAAGTTTTGTGTGATTCTGATCCATTTTAAGCAAATAGGAATTATTTTTCTACAAATCATACTCGGATGAGTAGTATAGTAGGGACCGAATTACCCCTTTTTTGTGGCGGAATACTAATTTTGTAGCGGAGGTAAAAGTTCACGTCAGAGTCACGTCAGGAATGTTGCGGCGGAAGTCAGGGATGTGAAGAATGTAGGGTATCAGGTTACCTACAGTGATGTGGATATACGCTACTAGGGGTATCAGGTTACCTATACTTATGTGGATATACGCTACTACTTCACTAGGGGTATTAGGTTACCTATACTTATGTGGATATACGCCACTAAGGGTATCAGGTTACCTACAGTGATGTGGATATACGCAACTAGGGGTATCAGGTTACCTGTAGTATGTAGATCTACACTAGCACTTTCTACACTAGCAAATGGCATACTATGGGTATCAGGTTACCTACAGTTATGTGGATCTACACTAGCACGTTCTACACTAGCAAATGACATACTGGGGGTATCAGGTTACCTGTAGTTATCTGGATCTACACTAGCACGTTCTACACTAGCAAATGACATACTGGGGGTATCAGGTTACCTGTAGTTATGTGGATCTACACTAGCACGTTCTACACTAGCAAATGACATACTGGGGGTATCAGGTTACCTGTAGTTATGTAGATCTACACTAGCACTTTCTACACTAGCAAATGGCATACTATGGGTATCAGGTTACCTGTAGTTATGTGGATCTACACTAGCACGTTCTACACTAGCAAATGGCATACTAGGGGTATCAAAAGAAGGAAAAATGGGGTTTGACGAATACGAAAATGTAAACATTTTTCGAACAAAAGAACGAAAACGAGGCTAAAGCGCAGCGAAGCGTGGAAACCCTTTGGTTACCCCATGGTTACCCCGTGGTTACCCTTTGCTTACCCCGTGGTTACCCCGTGGTTACCCTTTGGTTACCCCGGTGTTTACCCTGTGGTTACCCCGTAGTTATAAATGTCCCTCCGTAAAGGGTTCTAAAAGGGTTCTACCGACGCCCAAAATAAACAGTCTAACATAGACTAACATAGTCTAACATAGACTAACATAGACTAACATAGACTAACATAAACTAGCTACAGACTAGCTACATAGTCTAACATAGACTAGCTACACAGTCTAATATATATAGTTATAAATGTCCCTCCGTAAAGGGTTCTAAAAGGGTTCTACCGACGCCCAAAATAAACAGTCTAACATAGACTAACATAGTCTAACATAGACTAACATAGACTAACATAGTCTAACATAGACTAGCATAGTCTAACATAGACTAACATAGTCTAACATAGACTAACATAGTCTAACATAGTCTAACATAGTCTAACATAGACTAACATAAACTAGCTACAGACTAGCTACATAGTCTAACATAGACTAGCTACACAGTCTAATATAGACTAGTAAATGTCCCTCCGTAAAGGGTTCGAGGGCCTTGCGGCCACTGCGGGCGTTGACGGGCACTGTAGCGGGCGTTGTAGCGGGCGTTGTAGCGGGCGTCTCTTGCGGGCACTACGGGCGTCTTGCGGGCGTCACGCCCGCTACAGCGCCCGTCGCGCCCGCTACAACGCTCGCTACAGTGCCCGTCAACGCCCGTCACGCCCGCTACAACGCCCGTCACGCCCGCGACACCGCCCGTCAACGCCCCCTACAGTGCCCGTCAACGCCCGCAGTGGCCACAAGGCCCTCGAACCCTTTACGGAGGGACATTTACTAGTCTATATTAGACTGTGTAGCTAGTCTATGTAGCTAGTCTGTAGCTAGTCTATGTTAGTCTATGTTAACCTGATACCCTTAGTGGCGTATATCCACATAAGTATAGGTAACCTGATACCCCTAGTAGCGTATATCCACATCACTGTAGGTAACCTGATACCCTACATTCTTCACATTCCTGACCTCCGCCTCAACATTCCTGACGTGACTCTGGCGTGACCTTTGACCTCCGCCACAAAATTAGTATTCCACCACAAAAAAGGGGTAATTCGGTCCCTACTATACTACTCGGGTGCCCTGTGGTTTCTGGCTACCAACTCTACCATGTGCCTGACTCTACTAACTAGCAGGCATTATTCAGGTCAAGTTCTACCAATGTCCACTATCAAACCTTTTCTAATCGGTGTGTTGAACGGAATCCCAATTTTCCGGGGTTCGCCGTCAAGCTGTGCAAAGAAAAATACGAAGGGGTAACGGCGAGTGAAACACCTTGGGTTAAGAATATTTTGGCAGAATATTGGTACCGCCAGGAAACCGGGCAACAGTCTGTAGCGATAGCGTCGGTAGTTGCCTTGTTGCCGCAGGCTGACCGGTGATGTTCTCTGTTGTGCACACAGGGTTGGAAGGCGGATAGTGAATGGCGTTCTCATGCTTCTGGGTGCTGTGTTCTGCTTCATGATTCTTGTTGTTCCGAACGGTAAGAGATGATACGTATTTTTGTACTATACACTAAACCAACACGAGAACATGGTTTTAAAGCTACTAGATGCAGTAATTTTGTGCGACTGTCCAACAACTTTGATAAAACTAGAAAATTAATGTCAGTGGTTGAGATTATAAAACTATATTATCTATTTACTTAGATCTTAATCCAGGGCGATGCCTCGCATGGGACGTGTCCCGTTGCACCTGCCCCTTTTGGGTCTTTTTTTTTCGTAACTATTCAATAATTAAAGTGTGTTAAATAATTATATATTATGTTGTTACACCCAATAAAGCCGTTAAAAAAATTGCTGTAAAAATATTCGCATACGCATTATAAACAGATTGATATTTTTCGCACAGCTAGCATAGCGCTAGGCCTCCCCTGCCCGCAGTAGTTCTTATAGGGCTTCCTGTGGTCTGCCCACACGGGCGCCTAGGCGCACTTCCCTTTCGTAAACGGTCGATGCCTTTTAAAACGGTCGTTGCCATTTCTGTGAACGGTCGATGCCTTTTCAGAAAGGTCGTTGCCATTTCTGATCTCGTGGGACAATTAGTCATTTTCATTCAAGTTTGAACAAACGTACACACTACGTTCAATCTTGGACAAAAGGGTAGAGAAAATGCTAAATACCTCTTATCTTTTGAGTTTTCGACTAACTCAAGGCATCATTTATCCCCCCTCCCCCCTAATCAATGTTGGTGATGATGGGCGTCCATCCCTCGACACGTTCCTTGCAACATTGCTTCGGGGAGAGGGGGGGAGGTGAAATGACACGAATAAAGCGAAAACACAAGCGATTTCAGGAGTTTCCTCTACAGGTTTTGTCCAAGATTGTCTGCAGCATGGTAATGACATAGAGATATATATCTGACTATGCAAACTTTATAAACATGATTTACAGAAAATCTTTCATTTCGACATAGCGCGTGCTCTGCGAACCAAGGCTTTGTTCAAACTTGAATGTTCAAACTTGAATGAATATTTTTCTCAGCTCAAAGCTTTCGAATTAGAATTATCCCTGCACATTCCTGTATGTAATCTGTAACAGAACCATTAAGGTCTGGACGTCTATGGTGATTTCGGCTGTGCGAACTGAGTTCTTTTTTAGGGACGTGTCATCATTTACCGGGGGGGGAGGGCTCCCATTTTTTTCAAACAAGGCTAAAAAAATTAGGACCCTCCCCTTGAACATAACAAAAAAAATGTGACCCTCCCCCAGTCGTAGGTAAAAAAAATTGGGACCCTCCCCCATGTAATTTATTTCTGAAAACCAGGCAGACTATTGTCCGAGTGATGCAATGTCTCTTTCATTCTTCTTAATATAGAAAAACGTTTTTCTTACTTCTGCCATAGCTAAGGAACCGCGGTTATTGTTTATGGCCTAGAGTATTTACATGAGGATATTTAACCATTATCCTGCGAGATTGCGCAGAATATCGTCTGATACTTAGGCGACGAGAGACGAATTCCCGAGTTGGCTAAAATCAGACGATATTCTGCAAAATCGAGCAGGATAATGGTTTTATTATTCAGCACATCGATAGCACAAAAAAACCCGAAAAAAATGACTTTTGTGTATTATTTACGAGCTCAAAACATCATATTTTCCTCAGAGACGGATATCGCAGGATAGCTGTCATGTACAGAAGACAGCTATTGGCGTTCCAATGACCATATTTTGGCAGTGCATCGATGTGCTGAATAATAATGGTAATACACGGGAAAAATGCAGTGATCCTCCCTCTGAAGGAGGGGGGGGGGGGCGGATAGTGAGAACATTGGGACGAAAATGTTCAAATTTCCTCCAGCAAATACAGTAAATGTATGGGAAATGTATGATTAACGTGATCCCACCTCTCCCGTCCCCTATTTGACCTAGTACTGAAGACATTTTACCGAAAAAGGGGGTTGTATATCGCGCCCGAATTTTGATAGACGCATTTCATCAAGCCTCAGAGAAAGGGTATATGAACATGTTTTGTGTACGGTATAGTATATTATTCATGCGCACAACTGTGCGCCGCAAATGAAGAAATTATTGATATTTATGTGCGCCAAGCGCGGCCCAACGGACGAATTTCTATGCTTGTAACGTCGAAAACTCACGCTTAATGGAGACTTCTTTCAAACATATAGTGACTTGCCCGCCAGGCCTATCATTGCAGGGCATTTTTGGGAGAGTTTGCTTTTCCTCGTCAAGATACACTTGTTCTTGTAAACGGCGTCAGGGTAGTGTCTCCATTGCTCAAAGAGTATATTAGATGTGATTCTTTGTGCGCACGAAGCGCGCCGAAAATTTTATAGAGAAGTTGCTGAAATAACCACTACCGCCATCTGTTTTACCCTCTTCATCGTCCAAATGTTTGATGAAAAAATTATGACCCTCCCCCAAACAGGAGTGAAAAAAATTTGGACCCTCCCTTTAGACACGCGAAAAAAATTAGGACCCTCCCCACAAAAATAGGAGCCCTGCCCCCCACTAAATAATGACACGTCCCTTAGTTTCTGTGGGACATTTTCAATGGCGGCGATGGAGGCTTTTTCCCTCGCTTAAGAAATCTATTGAATTAGAACTTTGCCAAAGATGAATCTTTTCCAACAAAAACACGCCCACTGTCCAGATTTCCAGCTTTTCATCAGGTCTGTGAACTTCTTTTGGCGGCACAACTTCAGGGCTAAGCGGAGATGAGTGCGGACAGGATTTCTCTTACGGTATTAATATATAGATTATTTCAGCTCAATATTTGTTGTATTTTTCAAGTATTTTCAGCTCAATATCAGTTGAATATTTCAATTGTTTGGGTCGCGTTTGGCAGGTTTGCCGTGAAAAAATAAAATTATGTTTTCTGAAGACTGGTGAAAAGCCCCGATCCATATCCCAGCATATAGAGGCAATCGCATTTCTCAGACAAATTTCTTCAATCTTTTTTGCGTGTGTGTGTTCGTTCATCTGGCTTCGCACAGGCAAGCCATGAAGAGTTTTATAGCAGAGCTATAACATATAGATTTAGCCACTGGCTAAAATCAGGTGGCTAAAAAGGTTGCCATTGTACATAGCCTGTCACCGTCATACCACGTGACTAAGCACTTGCACCCACCTTACAACTCAGATAATTTCATCCAAGTTTGGTTGTCTGAGGTTCATCCCTTCCCAAGATATATATATCTTTCTGGTTTGATGACGTCATCGATGACGTCATACCACGTGACCACGCCGTTGCACCCCCTTGCCACTTAGACAACTACACCCAAGTTTGGTTGTCCGAGGTTCACCCCTTTGGTATGGTCCAAATAAAATTTAATTAAAAGGAAGAAGAAGGAGGTCGATGCTATTATCCATGGATTCCTTTCATAGAATTATTTATTGCAATCGTGCAGTCAAAAATGTATTTTGCAGTTATTCTGTTCGTTTCCTCTTTCTGATTCATGGTGATAATAAAAGATTAGAGAGATCCTAACTATGGCCGACATATTAAGACCATATTAAGACCAGTAGCAGACACCCCCCCCCCCCCCCTCGGGATGATAGGCCTCTTTAAATAAGAGAAGAGGCTTATCATATTAAGACCAGGCTATTGTTATTCAAATAGCTTTCCCGACTATTTAGGGACTGGTCATTATTTATCGCCTGGGGGGGTGGGGGGAGAGGATTTTGTGGGGGATCACTTCATTTTGGGGAGAGCGAAAGGGGGGATCTCTCAAAACCTGAAGCCCTGAAAGGGGGGACCACAAGAAATTTTCTAAGTAGTTCTTCCAGCAATGTTCGGTCCGGCGAGCTCTAGCACGTTTTAATTGGTTGCCTGTGGCACCCAAGTCCCAGAATGCGCGGCGGGCGCAGTTGTTGTAGTCCACGAGGAATCAGCCATATTGTTGGGCTGAAAATGCGAGCTCAGATTAAAGTTTGTTGTTGTTCGTGATATAAGTCGATTTATCCCGTGTGGAGGGAACAAGCAACTTCTCTACCATTTGCATTTTTCTACCTCACTTCACTCAATACATAATAACAATTTCGGCGCGCTTCGCGCGCATAAAGAATATCATCTAATATAGTCTTTGGCAACTCGCGCAACGAAGACACTACCTTCGCACCGTTCACAAGAACAACAGTATCTTGGCGAAGAAAAACAAACTCTACCAAAAATGCAGTGATAGGCCTGGCGGCCAGTCACTTTGCTCGAATGAAGAGTAAGCGTGTGTTCGACCTCACAGGCATAGAAATTCGTCATTTGGGCCGCGCTTCACGCAAATGAATAATAATAATTTCGGCGCGCAATTGCGCGCATGAATAATAAAACCTACAGGATTTGTTTACTATACATAAAAAAACGGAATCTTCATCTACACTTTCTTGGTGAAAGTGATTTTATCGATGAAATGGCTTGATGAAATGCGTTTATCTGTAAATTGTCTTCTACTAGGTCAAAGAGGGGGCGGGGGGGGGGGGGGGCGGAGGGTCACAAGAACGTTTAACTGCTCTGAGGGGGGGATCACGTTAATCATTGTACTTATAGATGAAGGATCACTGCATTTTGACCTTGTTTTACCCAAAATCCGCCCCCCCCCCCCAGGCGATAGATAACGACCGGTCCCTTATAATGTACGCGCTCTTTTTTACATTCATTGGCATGGCCTGGTGATGGTTTTGAAGTAAACCGAAATATTGCCAACATCTTGTTCACGGTTTTTGCTGGTGAATATCGCCATGATGAAACTTTCACTATTCGGATTGACATTCATCCTTTATTACTTTAAATTGTCAGCCGGTCCCGAATTTTGAGGGTAGTCTAAAACCGGCTGTTACACTTTTGAAGTGCAAGCGTTTAGAGGTTACAGCGCATTTTACATTTGAAATTCAAAACCACAGGGTACCCACGTCGTTATGTTGCGAAATATAAGAAACAAAATACCTGTATTACATCAAAAACACTATATATCACATATTTTGCATAATAACAGCCTAAATGCACTATTTGGCTAGAAAAGGTCATAATAAAAACATTCCTCAAAAGTAGGTTTTTCATTGAATATAAAGCACAGGGTACCCACGTCTCATAACTGTTAAAGCAGTCAGGAAAGTCTTTGGCCCAACACGATTATCACGCGTTCCCTCTCCTAGATATACACAAATAGTGTCTTAGCAGTAGCAAACACATATTTGCACCGTGAGGCATATCATGCCATCCATGTTTGTTCTTGTTAATAGATGCATCGGAGTATTTTCGTGCTCTAAGCTCGCCGCACTTTCCACGTAAGACTTTTCACGCAAGACTTGGCCCGCTTGTCGTCTTGGCCCGCTTGTGACTGCCAGATCTGGATTTGAGCATTATGCACGCGGATAGCTTGATGTTGAAATCGCTTTATAACATAGCTGCATTCTAACGCGCGCTCTGATTGGCTGGTTTTTCATGAACAAAAAATAAATGGAGCACGCGTATGGAGCACGCTCGCGCTTGATTCTTGCCGAAATCAAACAAGAGAGCAAAATGAAGTTCTCTACTTCCGACGAATCAAGACGAATTTCGTGTTTCTGGGGAGGTTGAACAGCCAAACAAATTATCTTGACTTCCACTTTGCCACAAGAACTTCATGTGTTGGAAAACAATGGTGAAAAATAACGCTACAAACTATATTGTGTTGGATTTGTCGTGTCAGGTTTGGGAAACTAGAGAATTTACAAAGTGATCTTGTCAAGGAAATATCTGGATGTAACTGCTTACTACCATTTTCATTCAACCATGAAGCTTGACGATTTTTTCGCGTAGGTTTACGTTTCCAAAGTTCACGTTTTGTCGAGAATTTGTCGCGTTTCTCGCTCGCTGATTGGCTGAAAAATAACGGTCAAAACAGCAAAAATATTATTACTTTTATATTTCGAAGGTCAAATTTTATAGAATTTTCACGCTCTAAAAATTTAAAAGTTTCATATCTTTTGAATTAAACAAAATTTAAAAAAACGCAGACACGGTTTTTGAGAAACACCTTTAAAGATTAAGGCAATGTGTTACTTGTGAGTCATGGTCCAGCAGTTCGACAGCGTTAGCTCGTGAAAATGGCACACCAAAATATTTAACCAATGCTTTCAAAAAATTTCCGGTATCAATAAGTGATTTCTTTTTGCCATAGCTCGCTAGTCCATTCTATAAGCTTTCCAACGATATATAGGTTGACATATTTTGGTTAAACTAAGGACGTGTATGATTGTTTTTCCGAGGACGTGCCGCGAAGGTTCTCAGTAACCTTAACAATGCTGTAAAATAACGTGCATGAAATTTACATCGACATTAATCAACGTACATTAAATTAACGCGAATTTTGTAAAATCGCGTTAAGGTCTCGGTCAGGGAAAACGAAATGCTTGCGGAAAAAATTTCTCGTCGCGTCGCAATTTATGCTATGATAATCAGTTATATCGTTTTAAAGCTAAAAGATTGTTCTATCTAATCAAGTTGTTCATTTTAGCGAAGTTTGAATTTTTCTTATATCTTAACGTCCCCGAACTAAAAACTACCTTCTTTACTTGGGACGCTCTAGACCATTAGCGATTTGATGCACACTTTCACACTTCTAGACCATTAGCGATTTGATGCACACTTTCACACTTTGACGGATTTTAATCTTGGAGAAATGAACTGCAAAACAGTGTGAGCGATTTTTGATATTTTGCATATTTACGAAAATATTTGGTCGCAAAGTTGAAAGTCGCATCTTTTTTTCAATATGCTGCCGCAAAATTTATCATTAAAATTTTTCAAGTAAAAAATAAACATTTCCTCACATGGTTTTTTAGGTGTTGTCATCTTCTAACGACACAGAAAATTTGACGCCGATATCTTAAATTGTGCGAGGTCAGGAGCTTCGGGACGGTGAAAATTTGACCTAAAATTTAAGTGCTAGAAAAAGTGTGTAAAGTTAATTAAAATACAGAAAATGAGTGGCGGGCAATGCAAAAGAATGGGCTATTGAAGCCTAGGAAAACAGCTGACGCGTCATTTGAGGTTTTAGAAATATACTTTATCTTAGCACTTCTCTCAGCAAGATATATGGAAAAGCGGAAGGTGCGAGCTCTGCTATGCGCCGTGCTACGTTTTGCTGGAGGGAGGAAGACCAAAACACATACTCGCACGGTTGGGATTTTTCGGCCACTAGATGTGACGTTTATTTTTCAACTCGAAAATTATGTAAATTGGATTACAGTACTAACTGAATCACTTCAGCAAAAGGTGGGGAAGACAAAACCGCCACCCACATTATCTAGACTATACACATATATTCTATACTCAACCTTGCGGACTCGGTTCGAAACAATGTTGACAAGATAAGGTCAAAACAAGTGGGCTGGAGTTGGGGAGGCGGTGGGAAAAAACCTTGAACTGAAGAAGTTTTGGTTGAAGGCTGTCACTGTTTCTTCCAAAGAATAAGCTTAACTGAAATGCTAGTCAGCCGATACATACAGGAATGGAACCACGTGAGTGCTCTGCCTTGATTGGCTAAAACAATTGCTTGGTATTTTCCCACTGACAGCCCGCGCGCCAGCTTGTCTACCAACTGACAGTATGAAAAGATACGTGCTCAGATAAATGTCATTATCTGTGCCAGATAATGTTTGTTTTTATCTTAGCACTTCTCTCAGCAAGATATATGGAAAAGCGGAAGGTGCGAGCTCTGCTATGCGCCGTGCTACGTTTTGCTGGAGGGAGGAAGACCAAAACACATACTCGCACGGTTGGGATTTTTCGGCCACTAGATGTGACGTTTATTTTTCAACTCGAAAATTATGTAAATTGGATTACAGTACTAACTGAATCACTTCAGCAAAAGGTGGGGAAGAAAAAACCGCCACAAGCCACAGATCTGTGGCCACCCCACCCAGGCGCAGAGAGAGAGCTCGACCGAGACACGCAACCTCCGAGTACAGCCCATGACTGCCCACCCTTCAGTTGCTTTCTTCATTCTATGTTGTCGTCAAAATATAGCTGATAACTCGAACGCACTTGGTGTTAGTGATTAAGCACTGACGTCAGCAAAGCAGCCCATGACTGCCCTTTGTGATGACAGGCCTGGAAAAGCGATTTGAAAACATTGCCAGCACTGAAGTCTCACAGTCCAAGAAATGTGAAATAGTTGAGAACTGCTCCTCGCCTAGACGAGAGGATCTGTTTTAGCAAGTCTGACTTGAAAACATTAAAGTCACCGATACTATTACTGGAGTGCCAGGGAGGCCAGGAAAAACCTATAGTAGAAAAAAACCCTTTGGGAAAATCAGTCATAGGAAACCTGGGTCGGGACCAAGGCACACCAGATCCCCCGACAGGATAAACGGTATTGTGAAATTCGCTTGTAACTACGACGATATGGTGATTAAATGCGGAAAGGAAGTGCAGATCAGTGTTTGTCTTTAAATTGAAATTAAAGACTGACTTTGATGCTACCCGTGAAGACAAATGAAGCTTGAGGCGCACCTCCGGTGAGCGGGAAACGACCCGCGGGAGGTCAGCATTTAATGTTATGTCAAGTGATCTTCGCGGCTTTCACCAGGTAAGATAATTGAGATTAAAATCTCCAGGATCGCTGGAAAAACATTGAGCTTCCTTTGCATAATTCGGTAGGGGTGTCGACACAAACAAGTTGAAATAGAAATAGAATGTCCTGCCCTTACAAGGGCTATCTGCTGATCGTAGCCTAACCCGCCCCTCGAAATGTTCACAGTTTTTGTGTTCGTGGCGATAACCGAAGAGGCGCCCGTCTGGACTTGATTAGTAGATAGGTCGTCATAAGATAGGTCAGAGCCGGGTCAGAGCCAGCCGCACTGTATACAAACTGAATAAAGAGCCTGTCTCAGCAGCCATTTGGACCGGAAAGGACCGCAGACTTGATCTCTCACAGTGGAGGTGATTGCCAGCACCGGTGCACACTCTGTTCTGCATGTTGTCGGTTCGGATCCTCCCGATCACTAGCCAGCGGGTTGTGCACTGGAAATCCCAAGAGGTGTGGTGGGGCCATCTACTGGCCTGGTTGGAGTTTACGAAGTAACTTGAACAAAATAATGACAGGAAAATTATGAGTAATAAAATGCGACATACTATATAATGCCCCAATACTTTATAACAGCATAATAGAGTTGCCCATGAAGCAGAAGCAATCAAAGACTCGCTGGCAACATTTAGGTGTTCTAGAAGTGACATTGCCTTGCTAAGTCTTCTAATAAAATGCACTCTTCAACTCCTAATGAATTTTTCCTAACAACTTCCAGGTTTTTATCTATGTATGATTATTATGATTGTATTTCTGTTAATGGCACTGATATCCGTTCCCGGAGCGGGAAAATACTCTAAAAACGTACACTTTTTTTTATTTTTATTTTTTATGAAGAACCTTTTTATAAGGACGTTGAGCCTGAAATTCACCCAAATTTGGAGAACATGCTAAGAGAATGCCTGATGCTCAGATAGGAGCCACATAGATTTATTTCCAGTGATGCGCTCTAAAAATCCATAACCAATATGTTAAAAATAAGCAAACAACAACAACAAAATTAAAATAAATAAAAATTTTAAAACATATCTGATGGAAACACATACTCATGTAGGTTGGCAGGGGGCAAGGGGCGACAAATGCCCGCGCATAGACACACACACACAACATTGTCAGACAGGCCCGCGCTCTAGATAGAAAGGCGCAACAAGAAACCCAGCGCAGTTGGCTACGCAAGGAAGCCGGTTGTCGGGTTGCACGCTATACGGGTTCTGTTGGCAAATAGAAATATCGAGCTGGCACCCAGCTCCAGTAATGTACTGGCACCCAGTACTGCAGGCCTGCACAGAAATATCGAGCTGGCACCCAGCTCCGGTAATGTACTGGCACCCAGTACTGCAGGCCTGCATATAAATATCGAGCTGGCACCCAGCTCTAGTAATGTACTGGAACCCAGTACAGGTAGGCAAATGGTTCATTAAGGAGCGCGGGCTAATAATGGTGTCTAGAGCGCCAAACGCAAGTACCGCCCCTCGCAGACTGCGATAACATTTGTGTATACCAACCGCATGTAACTGAAATCCGTATCGATGGTCTAGGAAGTTCACTCTAGTTCTCCAAAAACCAACGAGACCAACAAAATAATGAAAAATGCCATTTACGAGCACCAAAAGTTACATAGAGCAGAGGTCATGTAAAAGTCCCGTAGGCGACATATACAATTCATTACTGAATGAGTTTCGAAAACTGTTGAAATTAAACCTGATCGTTTACTGGGGAATCACGTAATGGTCGTATAGCTTCCTACTTAGGAAATCGATCTAGCCAATGTGTCTGACCGCTATGAGTTTGACGAGATTAATAATGTCCGCAGAAGTAGAGACGATAACGTTACATATGAAGCTCGTGCTAATTAGGTACTAGAACAAAAGTTTGTTGATAGTGCTCCGATAGCATATTCTGGCGATGGAAGGCATAGACGTGCAGAGATGAAATTCCTCGATAATAGGTCGAACAACAGGGCCTAAAATTGGGTCAGATGAAATCGGTCGAGTTTGTAAAAACAATATTAATCAAAGCATTATCACGTCAAAATGTCACGAAACTGTGCACTTCAGAGATTACAGATTGCTTCGTGAATATCAAATTTAAATCAGTGCAGCGATCTGCATCCGTGCGCCCCATTATCCCAAAGTTAGAGGCGACCCAGCATGAAAAAATTCAGTATGCTGTATAGTAGTGAAGTAAGACAATTTTGTATTCGCTTGAGCCCGAGTTAAATGCTGACGATTAGAATAGGCAAGACGCAATATCGAGCAGAGTCGAGCAGAGGCCAAGGGCGGTGCTAAACCAGAAGACGCGTACAATAACTATACACAAGCCGTGTTCCCAAAAAGCAAAACACCAGACCCAGCGCAGTTGGCCACTCAAGGAGGCCGGTGGACGGGTTGCACGCTCAACACGGGTTCTGGCTGCAATAAAACTCCCAGGCCCGCAAGGATACGGCATAAACCGTAAAGTACAGTGCACTAAAACGGCGGGCAATTACACAATCAGGAGTGGGGAACCGGGTAAAATCGCGTCAACGGAACGAGTGCACATAATCACCGCCCCTCGCATGCTACGTTAGCACTGCACAAACTACAAATACATAGACACTTTTTGTAGGTTTCATAATGATCTGTTATGTATCTCGTATATCCTAACGTGCCTTAGAAGGTGTTTAAAGGAATTAAAGCTTCTTGTTTTGTTTTTTGAAATTCAATACCAAACGAGAGAACTGATCGCTCGCATTTAACCTTTAAGATCAAATTTACTCGTCTCTACACGTGGCTAAAAACCAATGACACGGAATTTACAAATCAAAATGAAATTCAATGAGGATTATAGAAACAAAGAAATTATAGAAAGATCAATTTGATGCAATCGTCTACTGATTACCCAGTCCCTGATACAACAGAATTTAAGCTCAAATGCGCTTGATAGCCTTCCTTCACGTTTCTTGTATTTGAGAAGCAAATCTGATGAAACTAATATCTATTTGAGAACGAAATCGAAAACAAATCTCTCACAAAGCACCAAACAAGAACAAATGAAGCGGCGGAAAAACACAGGGAACAAAGTATCCGAAACTGGCGGCACAAACAGCCGCCCCGTGAACTCAAAGTGCAGAGCGATTGCTCGAATCAAGTGGCTGTCTCGCTTAGACTGCACGCTGAGATCGTCGGGACTTGAAGGGGACACAAACCCACAATAGATGAATTAAATGTGCAGAATGCAATTCCTGAGAGGAGGGGAGTTTTTGATTCCCAATAACGAAACCGTAAAGAAACTACGGAACATGAATGACGAAACAGCAACAGGTTCATGTGAATAGCATGCAACCAGATAATGTCATGATAAACAGCATATAAAATAAGAGAGACTATACTCGCCTGAAAAAACCTTGAACTGAAGAAGTTTTGGTTGAAGGCTGTCACTGTTTCTTCCAAAGAATAAGCTTAACTGAAATGCTAGTCAGCCGATACATACAGGAATGGAACCACGTGAGTGCGCTGCCTTGATTGGCTAAAACGATTGCTTGGTATTTTCCCACTGACAGCCCGCGCGCCAGCTTGTCTACCAACTGACAGTATGCAAAGATACGTGCTCAGATAAATGTCATTATCTGTGCCAGATAATGTTTGTTTTTAGGATTCTTTTAACAGAATTCCAGGAACAAAATCGTATTATGGATTTGTAATTATTTACCCTGACCGAGACCTTAACAAAGTGCATTGTTAATTTCCTATATTATAAGGTAGTCGGAAACGCTGGGTATCTCGTGACATTTTGCACATAGAGTAACAACAGTGCAGCACAAGTAGTGTTAATTTTCGCACAATGTAAAATTTATTTTTCCTCTACAGCAAACAATTATTAGGAAATAACAAATTTTGGCTCATCTTTACTGACAAGCGAGAGGCGCACTAGGCGCACTAGGTTCTCCCTTCCAGACATTTTACGAGAAAATGTTGATTGAGTTAGCCATTTGTAGGTGTTAGAACAATTTTGTATATAATTGATTCATTTTCTCACGGAAAAATAAAATTCCGCCTGATACTCAGGCTTTAAAATTCGTATTTCCGTTTTCTTAAAACCGTGGGTATCCTGTGGAATGCAATCTTGCCAAATGCACCTATTTTCAATGCCTTCGAACACATGGCTTTAAGGCTATTTCGTGACAAGCGGCACAATATATTTCAGTTTTGAATTGAATGCAAGCATTTTATTGTTTTCCAAACATCACGTGGGTACCCTGTGGTTTTGAAGCTCAAATGTAAAATGCGTCGCAACTCCTAAACGCTTCCACTTCAAAAGTGCAAACAACCGGTTTTAGAGTACCCTCGGGCTAAGTCGAAGCAAAAGTTAGCAACATTCCCCTAGGGGGGAGGGTTTCGACTCCTGGCCCACGGACTATCGATGCATATTTGGAGATGCATATACACTTTTGTTTCATTCTCGTACCCAGAGCTCCCCGACTCGTCTGATCTGCTCGCAGGGGAGGCTCTGGGGACATCCATTTGAGGGCCGTCGCTGATTGGCTGATTTTGAGCGTTGGAGCATGCGCTGAAATTTCTCTCAGGGGCTGTAACCGTAAAGTTACGCGCAATAATCTATTGAAAAACATTTATTACGGTACTGAAACAAATACAAGAAAATATGTTACTTTATACTGAAGGACTAAATAGATTAAATTCAAACTCGTAAATTACAAATCACAAAGAACTTTACCTTAACCGTGACACAACAGGAGGAAAAACTATTACTGGCGGATGCTCACTCACAAAACTTCTAAAAACAGCTTCTAAAAACTACTAACTTAATTTATACGAAGTGCAAGTGCTACTTACAACGATTTGCATAAACTCTAAAATAGAACAACATTTAACATATAGATTTAGCCACTGGCTAAAAGCGAAGCTCCCGGTTATAAAATTTTCTGTGCGAATGATTCCCATGTGTACATGGTTTATACTATAGGCTTTTTAAGAAAAAATGTCTCTTGATATGTATACAACAGAGTGTTTTCTTCGGTATGTTGCTACATTGACACAATACAAATACAGGGACGAAACTAAGCATCCTGTCAAGTGAGATAAAAACCTCCTTCAGAAAAATTAAGGTATTAACTCCTCCAAATGGAATGATTCAAAAGTGCAATAAAGAAATTTTTTTCAAGCATAGATGGCGTCGTCGATGACGTCATATCACTTGACCACTTTATTTCGCGGCTCACCTTACCGTGACCTAGACTACACTACCCAAGTTTGGTTGTTTTAGAGTCTTCCCTTCACGAGATATTAATTTTTCAAACATAGATGACGTCATCGATGACGTCACATCACGTTATCGCTTTATTTCGCTCATCTGATGATCCAGACTACACTACCAAAATTTGGTTGTTTTAGAGTCTTCCTTTCACGAGATTAATTTTTTAGGCATAGATGACGTCATCGATGACGTCACATCACGTGATCACTATATTTCGCTCATCTGATGACCTAGACTACACTAACCAAGTTTGGTTGTTTTAGAGTCTTCCCTTCACGAGATAATATATAGATTTAGGCACTGCCTAAAAGCGGAACTCACACGGCGACAATAATACACACAACTTCACTGACCATCTGGCCAATCACTGGAAATGCTGACCCTGTAGTACCTACAATTTTACAATATTTTCACTCAGTTATCTAATTTGCACGTTCTGTAACACCCAACCAAAACTATAGTGGTTGAAAATAATTTTATTTTATATTTGTTTATCTCAGGTAAACAAATTTTCAAGTACACATAGACACAAGCTTTTTGTCCCACTTTCCTTTTTTTCTACTTTTTATTTATAAAATAAGTATAATGGCATTGAGAATAAGACGTTAGTAAAGTGTTGTTTTAAAAAAAAGTCAGCCAACAATCATGCCCCTCCAAAAACCTCAAAAACAGGACCAATAGACCAAATTCTATACTACTAAGTTCCTACTTCAGTGCAAGAGTCAGGAAAATAAAACAAAATACCTCACATCAGCATCGAAAAAGGAATAATTTATATCCTTTGTTTTATTCCCCTGAGGCTCGTTTAATTACTGAGGCAGAGTCGACCTTTGAATGAGATTACCTAAAAAAAACTTCCTTCGATATTGTGTGGTTCCAGAAAATACCAGGGAAGGGTGTTTAAAGTGACCAACTCTGGAATCTCCCCCCAAAAAGAAAGGAAGATCAGGTAAATTTTACTGTATTTCAGGCCCTGTGCTCACCCCAGGGCCTGCAGGCTTTTTAAATGGTGCCTCATTAACATTATGAGTTATTTTACTTGTTCTGGCATTCCTGTTGTGCGACTACTCAAACCAAGGCTACCCAAGCAAATTTTCTTACAAATTTGTTAATCATGATCAAGCATATGATCAATAGATACAACACATTTGTGTGTTCCCTGCTAGCAGAGGCTTCTTTTCTCTGCATTTCGCTGGCTGAGGTTCGCGAGGAAAAGAGACTTCTGCGCTGGGTCGAAACTCCCTTTGTTTTGCAGCTGTCCACAACCTCGCGAACCTCAGCCAGCGAAATGCAGATTGACAGCCAGCGAAATGAAAATTGACACACCCCATCCCTAAAATAAAACGTTGCCTTATAATGCATAAAATAAAGCATTTAATTTTAATTCAATTCAATTCAGCCAAGAGACACATAAATTTTATGCTGGTCTTCTTGTCTTGAATAAAAAAAATTGTCACATAACATTCTTAACACGAAAAGCCACGCTGGTCATAGAGAATTCACTGTAATTCCAGTGAGTTTGGTTCAAATCCAAAATTACCAGGAAGGTAGATCAAATAGCATCAATCAGCAGGTAAACGTAAAAAAAGAATAACAATATAAGGGCATGCCCCTCCCCTGAAGCGCACGGGAAGTGTGAATCACAGGAACCAATAGGCGATTATTTCTGTGACATCATTTGCAGAAGGAACAAAGAATCAGGCTACTTGGCAGAGCTAGAGAATAATATGCTTTGAATATCAATAAGATGCAAAAAATAATGACATTATGAGCACATGCAGTAAGGCTGAATTTAGAGAAATCAAGTGGGCTAATGAGCATTTTTCACCAATGATTTAAAGGCTGCATGTAAGCTTTGAAAACATAATGAAAAGCACAGGATAAGTTCATTTGTTAATTTTAATGCTTGTTGAGGCTTTTTCAAAACCTCATGAAACCATGGGCAAAACGCTTGTTAGCTCACCTGTTTCTTAAAATGTGTGGTTCCAAAAAATATCCGTACCCCCCCCCCCCCCAACGGAAGGGTGTTGAAAAGTGACCCCCCTGTGGAATTTCTGAAGAAAAATACAGTATTTGTATGGAAAAGATAAAGTAAAATGACCCACCCCCACCCCCACCCCTCTGGAATTTCCAATCCCTTTGGGGGGGGAGATAATTTCTGGAAACACACAATTATAATTAAAAATCAGTCTGCAAGAAAATTTGCTTTGGTGGCCTTGATTTGAGTAGTTGCACTTTAAGAAGACAAATTGATACAATTTGCCAAATGACTATTCAAAATGGCTTTGTTCCCTTTCAAAATGCAAACATGGACGAGGGGCTTGGGAACAACCGACTTTGAACTTGACAAGCTGAATGTGATATCTTTAACATGACATTGAATATTTTATTGTTTGCTTTCGACCAATCAGATTTGTGATAGTGAGCTCAATGTATATGAAAACTGTTTTAGGCACTACCATCTCAATAACTATGATTTATATTTTACCCATATGATTGATATTTTTGCTATGATTTCACCTCGCGTTCATAAGCAACTATTGGTTGAGGTTGAGCATGACATTGTGAGTAAGCAAAACCGAGGCCTGTGTCATCTGCCGAAGGCTGAGGCAGATAAAACAGGCACGAGGTTTTGCTCACTCACGATGTCATGCGAAAACTGAATTCAATAATTGTTTTATTATACTTTAAAAAAAAATACAAATTGATACAATGCCAGAATGGATTTGTTCAAATTGAAAATGAAGACATGGATGAGGGGCTTGGGAACGTGCGGACTTTGAACTTGACATACTAAATGCAATATCCACTGCAGATATTGCATTTAGCATGTCAAGTTCATGTGACATAGAGAATTGATTGTTTGCTCTCGGCCAATCAGATTTACAATAGCGAGTTATAATAACAGTGTTTTTTATATCCATTTCGAAATCACTAGCAAATCCTGAAATCTGATTGGCTCTCAGCAGTGCGATTTGAGCACGAATCACATTATCTGGAGCCTGAATCGCATCTTTATCTCAGCCAATCAGAATGTTACACTAGAAAAAAATTAATCAATCAGATTTAAGTATTACAAGGCGCTGACCAATTAAATTTGCAGGAAAATAATAGCAGAACAACAATTTTCCTGCACTTTTGGGTGTGGAATCTCCCCTTTCTCCTTTTGCTTGATAACAAAAATCCCAATAAAATAAAACTTTGAATAACTTTCATTATTTACAGTACCTTGAAGAATATTTTGACTTTTCCTCAGGCAATTTTTCAGAGTTTGACTTCAGTTTTCCGCACAACATTGACAGCAAATAATCCACCACATCCTGCACCAAATCCAAATCCTGAGTCCAGCGAAAAAACATGAGGCTCACAGGACAATCCCAAATGCCATACGAAATGGACATTCTTTGAGTAAAATGCTCCTCAGCACTAGATAGAGTCGTAATTGCTCCTTGTTTATCTGCTGTTGATTGTCTTGTCTTCTTTCCTGGGGTTTAAGAGCCCCTTCGAGCATGGAATTCAATGTTGTTGTTGCACAAAAGGGTTTGTTGGGATGAGTCAGACAAGAGATAACAACACTAGATTTCATGCCTAAAAGGGCTCTTAAACCCTAGAAAAGAAGACAAGACAATCACCATATAAGCAAGGCAGAATTACCTTTTAATATAATTTCTAGTGCCAAGTATTTTTCTCAAAAAGTGACCTCTCTCCTGTCCGATCAGCTCCTTCCGCCATCTTGAAAATCAGGATTTTACGAAAATGCCATGGCACCCGGCGAGTTAGATAAAGTTCTTGGCAAGTTTTATGCAGAAGTAAAAATAATGGCGAAGACTATGAGCACAATAGAGATGTTTTTGAAGGAGAACAACAATCCACTCAGTATGTTTTTCAAGCCACAAACTCTCCAATTTTCCATAGACTTTTCTGCATAATGAACTGTTTTGCATACAAAGAGATGTCCGGTGTTCCTGGTTTCTCCTTTTCGAGGAAAACCGCAAAATAGAGCTTATGAATTGATCGATACCCGAGATAGAGATAAATGTGATTTCAAAATGGATATAATGAAGTAAAATGTAAATGATGTAAATGATTTATTTTAAGTCGATAACGTGGGGAGTAGTCACCCAATCTCCCGAGCTAGAAGCTCATGTATGAAACGCTCAACCATGTTAGTATGAGTGTGAGCCCTATACACTGGGGATGGTCACTCCCGCGTCCCCGTGGTCTTTAACGTCCCTCTGGTTCCGGTTAGTGTAGTGTACGTGAGAGACGGGACCTACGGTTTAACGTCCTTATCCGAGAAGACGCGAAGGTCTAACCATTTGCAGATATTAGGGCAAAGGCAGCACCTTCTCCTCAATTATTAGAAAAAGACCCTGAGTGTTCGCCCGGCCGGGGTTTGAACTCCCAACCTCCCGCACATATGCCCGGCGCTCTACCACTGCGCTACCCGTTCATCGGTAACACACAAACATATCCAATAGATAACACACAAACATATCCAATAGATATGCAGTCTTCATGATGTCCCCATGAATTATAGCAGTGTCTAACCAGAGAGCTAGATGAGAGGAGTCTAACAATGGGCTATTTAGGATAGATTTTACATAGTTTATTGTGGAGTCTCTATTGGATATGTTTGTGTGTAATCGATTAAAATGGCTTCAGCTTGAAGAACATCACGAATCACCCCTAAAACCGATAACCAGCACCTTTTCCTCACACCAAACATCTATTTTTAGTTCCAATACTCAAGCTTTGGTACTATTTAAAAATTCAGAACTAAAATATACGCTAATTTAAGTAGTTAATAATTTAGCTTTCGTGTTTCATAAATTCAGCCAATAAATTGTTTCTCTGGTTTTCGTCTTGAATGGAAAAGCGTCTCATTTTAAACAACAGCTTTACCTGCTTCAATTTCTTCTTTCAGTTTCCTTCCTTGCTAAACGCCTGTAAAGGATTTCGATGTAACGGGTGGCATAAAGTTCCATAAAGTTCTATGGCCTTTTCCCATCTAATGTTTATCCCGGGAATCAGCATGCACAAAGTTCCCTCTTATCGAGTGAAATGTTTTTCTCGTCGAGCACGCGTGAAGTTAAAGAGTCGATTGTTGAGTTAAATCCTTGTTTTTGACAACTTAATCCCCTCCGTGCTTTAGTTGAAACAATCCTGTGCAATTCTTGTTCTTCTCTTTGCAATCAAAAGCCGTTCATAGCGTGATTAAACATGTGAAGTTGTTGATTTTCTCATCGATTACTTCACAGTCTACACTTCAATTTCATTCCACTCTGCCAAAAATCACGATCAAAAACGTCGCTGACATGTAAAATATATACTAGCGATTGCTATTTTGGCAGAAAAGTTGATTTACATTTGATTTTGCCATGAGAACTTGAAGAATTTTCGCTCCGACATCTCCTAGCTGTGTTGGCAATGGGGCAGGCTGAGGAACCTGGCCTTGGTACACACGACGCACCATGTCCGCGATACTTAGACCAGCTGCTGTCCATCGGAAATTATAACCACGCGAAAGGTGCTCGATGGGTTACTTTTATTTCATTTTATTTCATTTTATTTCATTTTATTTCATTTTGTTTTAATACCACACATTAGCCTATGGGGCTCCACCAGAGTTCCGCTATTAGTTTTTCAATCATTGATGACGTCATCGATGGCGTCACATCACGTGACCGTGTTACAGCACTCCCCTTGTGGCATAGACAAAATATCCCAAGTATGGTTGTCTTAGCAGGTTCCCTTGAAGAGATATGATTTTTTTCTTTGCATACCACAGGGTTCCCATGTGTACACGGAAGGACGGACGGACACCACCGGACGGCGTACGCTATAGGTTTAATACCAGAAAATAAAGTAATATATAGATTTAGGCACTGCCTAAAAGCGGAGCTCACATCACGTAACCATTTTGTTCCGCTCCTCTGGTGACCTAAACAATTCTATCCAAGTTTGGTTATCTTAGAGTCTTCCCTTTACGAGATATGAATTTTTCGAGCAAGGATGACGTCATTGATGACGTCATATCACGTGACTATGTTGTTTTGCTCCTCTAATGACCTAGACAAGTGTGCCTAAGTTTGGTTGTCTTACAGCCTTCCCTTCACGAGATATTAATTTTTCAAGCATAGATGACGTCATCGATGACGTCACATCACGTGACCACTATATTTCACTCCTCTGGTGACCTAGACAACACTACCCAAGTTTCGTTGTTTTAGACTGTTCCCTTCACAAGATATTAATTTTTCAAGCAAATATGACGTCATCGTTGACGTCACATCACGTGACCACTAGATATCACTCCTCTGGTGACCTAGACAACACTACCCAAGTTTCGTTGTTTTAGAGTCTTCCCTTCACGAGATATTTATTTTTCAAGATACATGACGTCATTGGTGACGTCACATCATGCGACCACTAGATTTCACTCCTCTGGTGACCGTGGTGACCTAGACAACACTACCCAAGTTTAGTTCATTTAGAGTCTTCCCCTCCTACGAGAAATGAATGTCTCAATCATCATTCCGGGTCTTGATGGGTTTCCTGTGGTATGAGATCGCGGGCGCAGCCGTAATCAGCCGTCATCGATGACGTCACATCACGTGACCGTGCAACAGCACACCCCTTGTAGCATAGACAAAATATCCCAAGTATGGTTGTCTTAGCATGTTCCCTTGAGGAGAAATAATTTTTTCTTTGTATACCACAGGGTTCCCATGTGTACACGGACGGACAGACGGACGGACGGACGGACGGACACTATAGGTTTAATACCAGAAAAATAAAGAAAAAATCATATCTCCCGAAGGGAAGCATGTATAGAAGCCAAACTTGGACAAACTTTGAAAGACCATAAGAAGAACTTTACACCAAAGTCACGTGCCCTTACGTCATCAATGACGTCATTAAAATGGACCATAATGTCCGTGACGTTCAAATGTAAATGTCCGTGACGTTCAAATGGACCGTAATGTCCGTGACGTTCAAAAATGAACTCCATGGGTTACTGTATACGTTTTTCTCTTATCTATGGTGCTCCGCTCGCGCGGCGCTTCGCGCCGCGCGGGAGCTCCGCTAAAAATCATATCTCCCGAAGGGAAGCTTCTATAGAAGCCAAACTTTGACAAACTTTCAAAGACCATCAGAGGAACTCCACACCAAAGTCACGTGCCCTCACGCCATCAATGACGTCATCAAAATGATCCATAATGCCCGTGACGTTCAAAAATCAACTCGATAGTATACGTTTTTCCCTTAGGTATGGTGCCCCGCTTGCGCGGGCCTTGGGCCCGCGCTGGAGCTCCGCTAAAAACAACATGCCTTGGCCAAGGACTAATGACTACGGAAACTATGTATTTAACAATTATTCCTCGAGCCCGAATGGGCTCTGAGTCAATAGCCCATGAGGCTGAATTGACTCAGAGGCCCGATGAGGGCGAGAGGAATAATTGTTTTAGTCAAATCACACTAGTAGGTCAATTTGTATTGCCAAAAAAATGTTTTTGTTCTGGTCATTTGCCATTTTCTGGCTTTCAAATCCGACACTTTTCGCTACTAGTAGGCTATAACTTATAGCCTACTAGTAGCTCAACCAATCAGAACGCAGCATTAATAATAGACCACTAGTGTGATTTGACTAAAACACGTAAACACGGGACGATTAATAGATAGTCAATTAGAACAATTTACAGTTAACGGACAAAACATCTAACATCTAACCCTTGGTTCCTACACCGGCCCCGATAGGCTCACTATATCAATGAGAGTTTTGATATCCAAACCGGAGGGAACAATGTTATGTTAGAGCATAGAGCTTATTGCTTAGGTGTTGCCTCCTTCTAGGAGACACAACAAAGAAATAGAAGTGACAGAAAAGAAGACAACAGACGAAAACGCTTACTTGTTCTTCCGGATCCCGTATTCCACTCTTTAACAGCAGAACCTTTATCATTAAACAACTATAAGTATTTAAGCTTATTCCAAGGAAGCTCTCTTTGAGGAATAAGGTGTTTTTTTTTCCATCAGTTTCTCGTGTTTGCGGTGAACAACGGCGAGTTTTCAGCCTCGTAAAGTTTTTTTCTCAGGAACGACTTCTTCTGCGGGCAATGTTCTGTAATTCTTCTGGTCTCCTCTTGAAGAAGTCTGTAGCTCCAACTGTCTCCCATTTTTCTTTCCAACATTTGGTGAAACACTGTAGAAGTCTCCATCTATGGATGGAGATATTGCAGGCAACACAAACCGACAAAACTACAGAAAATTTCAGTTCCAGAACCTCTTTTTTCTTACTAGCAAAGTACTTCTGTGAGCAGTTACTTTTCTTTTGAATGGATGCAGTTAGTCAGGACTGAAACCTCTACAAAAACCAGAAAAACAATAGCCGAAGAACTTTGCAAAAGACAAAATGACTCAGCGATGCCAAGAACTGCATTATCAATAAAATATCGCCGGAGGAACGGCCACGGCGGCAAGTTGTTGAAGGCGATGCGTGACACCGTGACAGCACTCGTCAAGAACTGCCAGCTTCCGGTTTCTAAAAATAGATTCTTATTGTGGACTTTCATAGGGATGGACATGAATACGGGGGATTGAATCTCATTTTCTCTTGGTGTGATACATGCATTGCGATGAACTAAGAGGAGCTTGTTTGGAGTCAGTGGTTCCAAGTCGTTTGGGTCATCGCTTACACGAGTCAGTGGTCTATCATTCAGCATCTCCTCCACCTCTGCCATCACAGTTAGCAGGGTTTCGTCATCCACGACCTGATTTCCCATGAGTACACGCAAAATCTTCCGAATCGAACGAATCATTCGCTCCCAGATGCCGCCGTAGTGACTCGCTTTAGGAGGATTGAAATGTCACTCTACTCTAACTTGTGCATGTGGTCTTCGATCCGTGCTAATTGATTCCATAACTTGAGAGCATTCTTTACCTCAAGCTCGGCGCCCTTGAAATTGGTACCATTATCGCTAAACACTTGAACAGGTGGTCTCCTGCGACTTACGAACCTCGAGAATGACTGCAGGAATGAATCGGTAGACCGATCATGGGATACTTCTATGTGCACGGCACGCATGGCGAGACAAGTGAATATGCATCCGTGGCGTTTCACTAGCCTTCGCTTGACCTTGACTTGTATCGGGCCAAAATAATCTATCGGAACTGGGGAGAACGGGTTTGTGGACGGCGTAACACGAGCTAACGGAAGAGGAGCCATCATCTGAGCACCAGGTCTGACATTCCATCTCTTGCACTTGATACATCTGTTAAGAATCTTCTTCGCAGCAGCTCCGCCTTTTATTATACAGGATTTCTGCCTGGTATTTGCTAAGACTTGATTGGTGCCTACGTGACCTATGTGTTGGTATTGACGTATGATGAGATCCGTGACATGGTCTTTACTAAGAAGTATAACGGGGTGTTTGGCGCCTGGTAATACATTTCAGTGATCGATCGAGACGTCCTCCAACGTGAATAATGCCATCAGCTAAAGAAGGAAGTAGTCTCCGTAATGAACTTACATACTGTGCTTTGTTTTCGAGTGTCTCGCTGTAGTTTCCGTAATGGACGTACAAACTGTACATTGTTCGGTTGCTTACGAGTGTCTCGCTATAAAGAGCTAGTTACACTTGCTAGTATCTCCAACCCTCTTGAGAAGTGCTTGGCTTGAACGGTCTTTATGATTATGCACTCTGCATTTCTTACTTCGGAGACCGTGAGCTGGCTTGTACTAACTTCCTCGCGGGATTTTCGAGCTCGGTAGAGACGATAACACTTGTATCTGAGAAGCCAGGCAACTGCTTTCTTTAGGCTGTACCATGACGAGAAGCGCTGAAAAAAGTCCTACAGCAATGCGTCTTGAGCAGAAGTCGTCGCTTGTACGCTACTAACTTGCTTCTCCTCATCTATGGTCGGGAGCAAAACTGACTGAACTGGCCAGTTACTTTCATCTTGATGAAGAAAGGCTGGACCATAGAGCCAGGTCTTTAACTTAGTATCTTGACATACGTACATCCCTCTCGAAGCATGGTCAGCTGGATTCAGATCTGAGTTTACATAACGCACTGAGACGGCGAGGATAACTGATAACTCGTGGATAATAGCTAAGCGATTAGCTAACGTTGGAAATCTAGTGCTAGTGTTGGAGTACACTGGTAGAACCTGCCCACATGAAGGTCTCGTGAATAGGTAGATCAAGCTTTTGGGTGATTTGCTTCTGAAGCTTTGCAGCAATCGTCGCAGCCACCAATTCCAGCTTCGGGACGGTAACGGTCTTCAGGGGAGCGACACGAGACTTCCCAAAAAGGATGTTACAGGAGATTGTACCTTGATTATCGACTATACGCAGATATGACACGGCTCCATAAACCCTCAGCAGAAGCGTCGGAAAAACAATGTAGTTGCGTGGATACTGTACTCTCAAGTCTCATCGGCTTAAGGTCTCTGTAAACCTGTGAGGGGCGTCTTATGAAAAAAATTATCTTCGCGTCGCAATTTATGCTATGATAATCAGCTATATTAAAGCTAAAAGATTGCTCTATCTTATGAAGTTGTTTAGTTTATCGAAGTTTAATTTTTTCTTGTATATTTAAGACCCGGAACTAAAAACTACCTTGTTTACTTGAGAAGCAACAGACCACTAGCGGTTTGTTGCACAATTTCACACTATGTCGGATTTTAGTCTCGGAGAAATTAACTGCAAAACTGTGTCAGCGATTTTCGATATTTTGCATATTTACGAAAATATCAGGTCGCGAAGTTGAAAATCGCATTTTTTACAGTTTGTGGCCGCAAAATTTATCATAAAATCTTTTTCAAGTAAAAAACAAACATTCCCTCATACTGTTTTTCAGTTGTTATCATTTTCTAACGACACAGAAAATTTGACGTCGATATATTAAATTGTGCGGGGACAGGAGCTTCATGAAGGTGAAAATTTGACCTAAAATTAAAGTACTAGAAAAAGCGTGTAAAGTTAATGAAGAGCCAATGTCAGGAAAAACCAGACCAAAATCAAATTCTTGGCCACTGATGAAAATCCAATCTACCTTTATTTTAGGTTTACAGGTAGAGATAGATAGATAGATAGATAGATAGATAGATAGATAGATAGATAGATAGATAGATAGATAGATAGATAGATAGATAGATAGATAGATAGATAGATAGATAGATAGATAGTTTATTTAAAAAATCGCATTGCAGCCCGTAGGCTGAATTACACAATTATTTACAAAAGAGACATAAAACTATATATATATATACATTTTATAATAAATATAATATAATGTAATATCAATTTCTATAAAAATACCTAATATTTATTAAAATGTGCTAAAATCTGTAAAAACAGTCCATCTAATCATTCATTATTTAGCCATGGCAAAAATGAAGGAATTCCTAGTCCTGTTGGTTCGTAGATGTGGCATGGCATATTTACGGTTGCGCCTAAGGTTATACGCTATATCGTTGCGTGGTGGAAGCAAACTGTGGAGTTTGTGTTTTTCATCAGACTCTATGTTCTTAAAAAAATGATCGCATAAGAACCTGTGATGATCCCTCATTGGAGTTAAACCTAATGTTTCGCAGGCATTATTGTAGCTCGTACCGGGCATTATAATCGAAAGCGCCCTTTTTTCGATACGCACGAGCTCGTTTACTAAATATTGCGGGAGAGCATTGTAAAAGGCAGGAATAGCATAATCGATGGTGCTTCGCACGCATGCTACATAAAAGGGGATCAGATCTGACGCTGGAAGTCTCGCGCGCTTCAGTTGCACTAAAAAGTATAACCTCTTACTGGCTTTCTTGACTAATTCATCTACATGGGCATTCCACGTCAGATTATCACAGATAGTCAATCCTAGCAATTTGGCACTACTAACAACTTCTAGCTCTTTGCCATCGACAACGACAGCGTCAAACTCTTCAGGTTTTCGGGCAAAAGATATTCTCAACTCTTTGCATTTATCAGGATTTAGTTGTACTCTATTTTCCCGAGACCACTGGATAATCTGCTCTGTTAAACACTGAGCTTCGCTAACATTTCCCTTCGGAATGATCTCGCATGCCGTGGTATCGTCAACAAATTTCCAAATATATGGTGAATGAATACCCAGATCGTTAATCATTAAGATAGATAACCATGGCCCCAATTTGGTTCGTGTGGTACCCCGGAAGGGACTGGGCCCCACTCAGAGTAGCAGCCCTTAGCTAGTTTGATTATTTGCAATCTATTTGATAAGAAATCAATTATCCAGTTTACAACACTACGTGGTATGTTTAACTGACTTAGTTTCTTTACTAAGATTTCATGATCTATAAAGTCAAAAGCTTTTCGATAGTCAAACAATAGTGTTCTGACTGTCGCTCCGTTCCCATCAGTCCCTAGGGACCAGTGATGTAGCATACTTGTCAGAGCCATGGTGGTTGACGACTTGGGAATCGCTCCATACTGATAGATAGAAATGAGTTTAGCAACGTTCTGGTGTTTATTTTGCGAAATACGAAGGAATTTAGGAATTAAATGAGAAAATCGATTTCGCGGCCTCGAGCCCTGAAAAAAGCCGTCCGAGGACGCCAAAACACCTGATCTCAAAAAAGATCCTCGCGTGACCACAAAGAGCACGAATACCACCAAATAAACACCTAATTCCGAGAAAATAGACCCTAATCAGCTCACAAGCAGCAGGATTCATTTTCTGTTTGATGTTTTTGACAGTCTAGGGATACATTTTTGGAGAGGAATTTTGCAACAGTGATTTTACCTTGAAAACTAAAATAATTATTTCGAGTAGTGGCTAATCTCCGATCAACCTGTACGTCAGACTACAAAGTGTCCATATATTGTTCTTGAACGTCATATAAAAATTAGTTTGGGTTTTTGAGGCATCGCTCCGAAATTATTCACTGAAGTTGTTGTGAAATTCTAGATTTCCAGTAAATTGTCACTTTGTTGACTTCCCTGCCGAGTTTTAAATCTCAGAATAATGCCGAGTTTTCGCGACTAAAGAGTAGCTTTATTCATATAACCCCATCAAAATACAAAGAGAGGAATGCTATAGCAGCAAAAGTTCGAATTTCTTTCTGAAATGGGATTATTTCAGCAAAAAACGAGTGACATTGAAATGGAATTGCTCGAGGTCAAGTGTAATACGCGAATGCGGGAATAAGTGAACTTTACCTGATAAAGAGATCGAAATGATTATTTTCGTTTTCAGGGTAAAATCACTGTTGCAGCCTTAGTAAAAAAATATTCTCCAAAAATGTATTCATAGTTTGTCTAAAACATCAATTGAAAATTAAGTATTTCGCAAAATAAACACCAGAACGTTGCTAAACTCATTTATATCTACCTGTAAACCTAAAATAAAGGTAGATTGGTTATTCATCTGTGGCCGCACCACGTCTGGTATTTGCTGACATTCATTCTTAATTTACAGAAAATGAGTGGCGGACAATGCAAAGTAATGGGCAATTAAAGCCTAGGAAAACAGTTCACGCGTCATTTGAGGGTTTAGAAATATACTTAGGACTGCCATATTATGGATTTTTACATTTTTACCTTTCGAGAGGCCTTAACACACCGTATAAGTGAAATACGATCTGACAGACCTCTCACAGACTTTGCCCATTCTTGACATGACTGAATTTCGTCTGAGCTGATGACGTCATCCCAACCATATTCGCTGTTACACAAGCGCTGTAGTAACATCTTTGCCGGGAGTATCAGGGGAGCGATGACACCAAGAGGATCGTATAGGGAAGAAACTACAGAGAGAATCTCTCTTCTTGTGTTGCCATTAATTCCCTTCATAGACCGGAAGGAAAATGTGTCTTGTTCAACATTCCAGCACATCCCAAGTGCTCTGTCAATGGGTAGATCCTCAAGATCGAGATCTCGGTTCTTCATAGAAGGCGCCCGCTCGTTATTGGGAATACCGGCCACCACTTCACGACTATTTGACATCCATTTCGTTAGATGAAAGCCTCCTCTAGCTAGTAAGACGAAGCTGAGGGACGACTATCTTTGCTTCTTCTTCAGTAGCGACGCTCTTCAGGCAATCATCGACATAGAACTTTCGACTCAAAGCCTCGGATACTTGAACGGCGAAACATGCTTTGTTGTCTTCCGCTGTTTTGCGGAGCGCAAAACTGGCGTAGCTGGGCGAGAACTTCGCACAGAATAGATGTACATCCATCTTATCAACTTCTGGATCTCTCTTTAAGTCGCCTTGTGGCCACCAGAGAAAGCGCAGAGCATTTGTGTTATCAGGGGAAACTCGGACTTGATGGAACATTTTCTCGATATCAGCTGTGACCGCGATTGGTTCCTGGCGGAAGCGCAATAGCACTCCGACAAGACTATTGGTGAGATCTGGCCCTTGCAGGAGTTCGTCATTCAACGAGGTGTTCTTGTAGCGCGCAGCACAATCGAAGACAACACGACACTTGTCCGGTTTTTGGGCCTGAACTTAAGGAATGGTCCATGCTTAGCGTGCGTATATCCAGTTCTGGACGCACGCGGATAGTTGAGAGAGCACGAAGGTAGCGTAAGAGTCGCACGAGGCGTTAGCCGGTGCGACTCTAGCTAGCTGATTTCAGGGTTATCCAAGAAAATAATACATCGCCTTGTGTGTAAGCTTACTTACAGTGGAAGCAATTCAACAACATCGACATCGTTGCATTCAACACTGAATTTTTACAAGGAAACCCTTTTCAAATTAAATGACAAAATCAAACTTGACTATTTCGTAGAAAATATAATGAAACAGAGTCTTTTCTGATTCTCATATTTTATTAGGCAATGATGTCAATCATGGCATTGCAAGAGAAAATAATACGAAGAAAATCGAAAGCAGCGAAGGAAACCTACTCGCCAAAAGAGAAATTGCAAACTACTAAATTTGAAGTAGCTGATTTCAGGGTTAAAAAACATAAATCCCAAACAAAATTAATTTGGATCAATTGATTTACTTACCTTCTAACTTGTTCCTTTCACGAATATTTCACATGACAGTTTTGTGGCCGCTGAAGTATAGACTAGACGAAATATCAGAACTTTGCAATATTAAAGGCGCATGAGGCATTTTTTAGTAAAAGCTGGCCACAAGAGTTTTCTTATGTAATTTTTCACGCTGAATCCGAATTTTCTTGTTGCCATCCCTGATTTTGCATTTTAATGAAAAATTGAAATTTTTAAAATGACGTCATCATGATTGACAGCTGTTCTCGAACCCCTTAAAATAATTATGTCGCTGTATTTCAAATTCGAACGAATATTTAACTTGAACAGGATAGTTTAGAATGTTCTATACGAAAAAGTGTCGTATTTTTTCGGATATGGCGCTGCTGTGATATTCAAAATGGCGGATCCAAGATGACCGCCATATCGTTAAATTTGATTTTTAGAAACTATCAGTCTGGTAGTCAAAAAAGACATGGAAATAAATAGCTGACAATGAATTCAAGGTATCACAGTATGAAATGCAGTGCTGCTGGTCGAATGAAGCCATATTAAATATATAAAAGGCAAATCAATATAAAAAAGGTGAATCAGATTCACCGCCGCTTGATTGTACGATCTAAACGATATCCCCCATTTTTCGATGATCATCCTTGGTCCCGGCAACAAAACTGTGCTTTTGAAGTCCTTATATCAAGAGTTCGTTCACAACGATCATGCAATCTGCTGCCCCCGTGGCATATCGACAAATCACGGAAACCTCAGGACCAGCAGAAAACCTAAAAAGGAAACCTCAGACAAGAAAGGGGTTGGAGTAGGAGAAGGCTTTCAGACAAGAGAGGAAAAAGCTACTCCGAGGACGAATTAAAGTCTTACATTCGCCACTTTTGCGTATAAGTTCAAAGTTGCCACCACCAGGCTAGTAAAACAAAATATGGAAAAGGCGGGAGCAACGCCTAAATTGTCATAAAATGATTTCCCCCTTTATCCCTGCTTATTTGTTTTCATTATTATTCCTGTGCGTGCAAGAGGAATATTCTGCATGCAATAGTCGTAGTTGTATTTGACTCAGTGATAGGCTTTGAAATGAATAGTGAAAGTGAGAACTTTTACAGTAGGGACGACTAACTTGCTATAATTTTGTGGATTGCGCTTCCTACCTAAATTCACTAAAAACAATCATATATTTTCCTATATAGTATTCTCTTTCCACCATAATCGTTTGTTGCTATTTTTTATGTATTGCAAAATCATTTTTGTCCCTTAATTTTTTTTATTTTACGTTTAGCCTTTGAACGTGATGGCAAACAATCGCCAGATATCCAAAATGGCGGCACGGCGGCCATCTTGGATCCGCCATTTTGGATGACGATCTATGCCCATCAAGCACCCTATCCCCTAATATATATATATTTTTTTTGAATAACGCATTGCGACTTATCAATTTGAATTTTACTGGTCGTTAAAATTTGAAAAGAAAAATCGGCGAAAAATTCATTGTAGAGGTTTGTGTGACAGCTGTCAATCATGACGTCCTTTCACCTCTTAAAATGCAAGATCTGCGTTGGCAACAAAAAAATTCGGATTCAGCGTAAAATTTCGCATAAGATGGTTGCCAGCTTTTACTAAAAAATGCCTCATGAAGTACGATTTCCCGAGAGTTCGTCTAGTCTAGTAGAAATTCTTCCGGACTTGAATAAAACAGCACTCAAAACAGGGCCCTCAAAACTCGCACGAAAAGGAGCAAACTTTTGCAAAAATAAACCTATTTATCGGTCATCGGATTTCCCAAACTACATAAATCCATCTGAAACACTTGCTTTCAATTTCCAGAGCTTATTTTAGATCCAGGGTGTTGTTTTTGACAGCTTTTGTGACATTAGCGAGCCAAATCTAGCCTCCCGTTTCGCTTGATTACGAGTGTGACGTACTTTCTATGGGAAATCTCTATGGTATATCCATTTCTTTCACATAGAAAATCAGCCAATCAGAACGCGCGTTATATCGTGTCTTTGTTATAAAACTGGATGATGGGGGAGGTACCAGACTGGATAACTATCAAAAGAGATTCTCTCAGCATGTCCAAGCTCTTCAACGGTCTTGGTATATCCCTGATGGAGGACAGGGTCCCTTTCGAGTCGATGTTTTAAGTAGGACAGCCTCTTCTCTGCGATGACACGATTGTCTGGGAGACATGGCGAGTGGTACTTCCAAGGAAGAGAGAGCTGGTAGTGACCGTTCGCTACGCACGCCGAGTTCTCCATGATGGTCAAAGCGCGCTTGTCCTCGATCGACATGTTTTCGCCTGACGATGGGGACTCAATGAAGTCGGTGTCGTACATTCTTTTGATCTGGTGATACAATGTTTCGCCTTCACAGGCAAAATTTGAACCTTCTTCAGCACTACGAGCTTGGAACATAATTGCCGATAAACAGCGTGATTTCAGCGTGACGTCATTCAGGTGGGGCCATTCATCAAGATCTTCAGGAACTGCAATCTGACTACTGGATACCAGAAGTCGTGGTACAGACCAAACCTTCTGGAGGTAAACTGTTTCATCATTGGAGATAAATCGTACACGAAGCTGTACCCCTTCGCCTTTTCTCTGAGTCGTCTCAGCATTAAGGGTTGTCAGTTGGAAGGGATTACCATCAAAGTATACAAATTTCCTCTTAGGCATGTCAAGCCTTTTTATCTTCTCTGCCAATTGCTTAAGCGCATCAGAATGTTCTTCGTTATTGTCATGATAAATGTTCCCATTGTCTATTCCCCTTCGACAGATTTATTGAAACTAGACCGACGTGATCGTTTATCTGACCCCACTGGATTACAAAACAAAGAAAGCGTCTGCCAGAGCTAGCTCCATTTCTGTTATTTCTTGCTCGGCTTTGATCCTTTTCAACTCCATCTTAGCCATGGCGTGCTTGTAATGAGAGGACTTGGAAGATCTTGAAGCTCCAGACCGCTGTTGAGCATCTTGTGATATTTGGGTATCCTGGAGTGTTCGGGTATCCTGTGGTGTTCGAGTATCCTATGGTGTTCGGGTATCCTGTGGTGTATCCTTTGGTGCTGGTGCTATTGGTTCGGGCAACCCGTGGGTATCCCGTGGTGCTTGCGAGACTGGGAACTCTACCAACCCTTGGTCAGCCTGCGGTACTCGAAACTGGCCGAGCCGTTAACAACCATCGTCCGTAGTTTTCATCCAAAGCATTTACTTTGTCCATAACTCGGTTGTTATCTTCGGCGACTTCTCCACGATCAGCAGAGCCCTGTATATGCTGATAATACCCCAAACATTTACTCTTGTACTTGTCACACAACTTCTCCAGACGGGACTTTTGCCGAAGTGCCTCCGACGTTGGCGAGCCGTCCTTCTGTGACAATAACGGTTCCAGTTGATTTATACATCTTGTAATGTGGCCTTTAAAGGCAATCATAGACCCTTTCAAATCGGATCCTGGCATCTCAAACTTGCCAGCTAATCTCCCTTGTCGTTAAGTACGATGTAACCATAAAGTTACGCGCAATAATCCACTGAAAAACATTTATTACGGTACTGAAACAAATACAAGAAAATACATTACTTTATACTGAAGGACTAAATAAATTAAATTCAAACTCGTAAATTACAAATCACAACGTTCTTTCTGTATTCAATCTCGAGCATGCGTCAGTGGCTGTCACCAGAGCCTCCCCCGCGAGGGTACGAGCCAGGGAACTCCTGGGTTCGAGAATGCTTTTGTTTTGGTTCCTTCTTCTCCTGCATGCAGCTATGGGGCTCGCCGCAGCGGGAGCTCCGCTAAAAACTACATATCTTGGGAAGGGATGAACCTCAGACAACCAAGCTTGGTTGAAGTTGTCTACATGGCAAGGGGGTACAACTACGTTATCATGTGGTGTGACGTCATCGATGACGTCATCGAACGAGAAAAGGTTTATATCTTGGGAAGGGATGAACCTCAGACAACCAAACTTGGGTGAAATTATCTGAGTGGCAAGGGGGGGTGCGAGTGCTTAAGAGGGGTCGTCCGAGAATATCGACCAAGTCGCGAAATTCAAAAATTTTCGAAATCGCCCAAACTTTGTGTAAACATTACCCTAGTGGACTAACAGTCAGTGTGGGATTTTAAAATCAATCCGATAAATATTTTAGGAGAACGAGCCCCGGATCGAATTTTGCGGCTGAGGGCCTCGCTCGAGGCCGATTTTCGACCAGTAAACAATTCGCCTGAAATCGTGCGGCTGCCTCTACTCCTAAAACTAAAACAACTTTATTTCAAAAGAGCAGACATTTCTCATCAATTTGAGTGTCTTTTTGTTCGCATACGAGCCAAAATGAATATTTTCTCGATTTTTGAATTATTTTAATTTTCCCAAAGGTTATTTCAAGGCTCAACTTTGAAGAATAATAAATCAATTTCGACGCTAAAAGTAGTCGGTTTTTCAATGCTAACCTTGAGAATAATCCCTTGAAACAATATTTATCAAATCAAAACCTTGGGCAAACAAAACGGAGAGCTTTGCGAAAGCTTTGTGTAAGCGTCCCTGGAGGTCAAATTGTGACATTTCCCGAACATCAACGATCACGCGATCGTCACATCAAAATCTATCCAAATGGCAACCCTTGCACTAAAAAGCATTGCTAAAGCGACCAAAATACAGTTATTGATGTTGTATACAACTTACTATTTCGTGGTATCCGTTAGAATGAGATTCCCGCCGAAAACTGAGCCGGGATTGTCCACTGGCAAACGTAAACATAATCCAACCAACACATTGAAGTCGAAATCGCCACCAAAACCGATAGAAAACTGGAATCTTTTCGACCATTTTGCATCTTTATGTTCCCAATAAGACCTTTAACTGTGTGTTCATTTGATAGCGTGGGAGCTAGAGTATAAACTACAGAATCCAGGGTCGTGAGAAGTGAAAATACAACAGTTCAAGTCCCGCACGTGAGCCCACTAACTGGTAACGTTTACGCGAGGTCAAATTACAACGTGACAGGAGGAACGCGTGACCAAAGGACGCCATGGACATTCACAAAAGCCTTGTTCTATTCGCTCTTCTTCTATCCGGGAGTTCGAACATCTCGAACATGTTTATACATCTGTTTAACTCTTCATTTCTCTCAGACTGAAACAAAAAATATTTGGTTTTTTGGTTTTTTACATCAGCAAATAACATACAACAGTCACCTATTGTTAATCTTGTAAAGTGAAATAAAGATTGATTGATTGACACTGTCTTGGGCGTGCGCCTAATTAGTTAGCTAGTTTTCTAATCAGTTAGTTATGTAACTCACTTGACCATGCGCTCTGGGCGCGTTACTTACATAGCGAGTTACTGTAGAATATTTCTGCATGTAGTTATTGTAGGACGCTTAAACGCGCGGATAGAAGCCTAATGGATTGATCTGGTTTGTGGGCAAGTTCCAAATATTAGCCAGTATTCTTCGGAATTGTAAATGGAGAACGTCTCAGGATAGTGTGGACCATAAACTTCGTGTCGGGAGTCTGTGAAGGATTATCTACTGAGGAATTACGATATAGTGTTCTCTCGGAGATTATATGTATCAGTTGTCGTCGTCGATGGGCTGATAGTTATTTACCCTGAACCAAATTGAGTAAGTATTACCTTTGAACCTACATTTTAGAATTTTGATTGCCGTACTTGCCAAGCGCCTGGAAAACCATTGATGGCGCGCTATTGATGTGTTCTAATTTAGGGAAGCTACTGGAGTTGTGAAGCTGCGAGTTAAGAGTTGCGAGCTGCTCAAATTAAAGCTGGTATTGCGCACTTACACGCAGCAGCCGGTGTACTCCTGTTGCACTCCTACCAGCTGTTGTGTTCTTGACATTGTGTGGTCCCAGAAAATGTTCTCCCCCACCCCGACGGAAATGTCGGAGGGGTGGGGGATCAATTTACTTGATCGTTTCCATACTCCATACCTTACTACACCCTTCTGGGGGGGGGGGGGGGGGGGGGGGTCTTGGATATTTACGATATGAAACCCGACATCAGGGAAGCACCATGTACGTGTAAAAAAAAACAAGGGATTTAAAGCGCGAGAAACGACAATCATTTTTTGCAGGTTTGGTTGCTTCAAAGCAACTGCAGCTCGCAACTCGTACCGTTCCCTGTCGCCTTAGTGCATGCTAAGCGTGATTTTTTTTTGTTCCCCAATAGTTAACAGATGAGTTCTTGTGAGTACGCCCGCTACGTGAGTGGACCATGCGGTCCAACTTTCGCCAACCCTGAATCAGCAGAATGTGTACCATTAAGAGAATGTGACAAGGACATCTCCGGAAACAAAAAGTCATTGAAGCTGAGTGATCAGTCAGTGAACACCGAGGCGGATCTTCTTTTGGCTTGCGCTGGTGAGAATAACCTATCACAACAGTCACTTGGATTATCAAGTTTTCAGTAACAATATTTATGATATCATAATAATATAATGGCCACGAGAAAACACTCTTCTTTGCCAACTGCTATAACATAACATGCACTAAATCATTCATATCAAATTTTTCAGAAAGAATGGGTGTTCAAGGGTGGGCTAGGGATGCCAGAATCTCTTTGTCTGGGAAAAAGAACAATAAAGAATAGCTTTGCTAGATGCTGGTTCTAATCTTATATCATGATACGGTTTATGAATCTGATCACCAGGGCTATTCGAGAAAAGCGATGGTCTTCTAAAGCTTACAGTGTGCCCACGACATCGTCACCTGTATGGCATTGGGTTTAGTGTCGGAGGCAGAAAGCTTTGCGCAGCACCTGCTGATTGGACCGAACACAAAGAACAGAAGGCCACTGGAGATAGAGGGATGTCTATCGCTCAATCACAAGCTATATATCGTGCCACAGGAAAGATCATACCCATCGGCATGCGTAAGTTTTTTCTTAGTACATCTTGTCAGGGCAGTAAAAGATGCTCTTTCCTTGCGAACCATTTTTTCGCTTTTATGTTTGGCTCAGGTAAGCCTATATACTAAACCACTACAGAATGTTGATATAACAATTAGTTTATGTTCACGGGTGTTACTATGTTTTGGGCCCGGCTCATTTTAGCCCGAGAACACGCCCAAAAAACATCAACTACATTACTATTATTATAACTTTGGAGAGCATTGAGTACAAGAATGAGAATTTATGGCGACCATCACAACGCCGATTGACTCGCGCGGGCTCTAATATATTAGACCCCGTCAAAATGTTCATTAGAGCCCGGATAATACGCCACAATACTCGCCAAAGTTATTATAATAATCATTTTTCATGCAATTGTCTTATGATAACATTTTCTCTTGTAATGCAGCTATTTGTAAACGTTGCCGCACAAAAGCGAAAGCTTGTGTACCCGTACCACCTGCCGTAACCGAACCCTGTCGTAACCGAACCCTCCCCAGCTCCTCCCTCGCCAAGTACGCCACCTGTCGTAGCAACCCACTCTCCTGACAGCTCAAATGGAGAGGTGAGCTCGCCATGACAATGTTACAAGCTAAAGGGATGCTTTCGAAATATTCGACTCACAACATTGTTTGATTTCTTTTCTTATTTTCAGAACCAGGCCGGTACAAAAAGTCCTAGTAGTAGTAGCAGCTGCGAGGTATTGACAGATGCCCTAAGGCGGATGAGCCTTGTAGATCCGAGCTACGTTGCCTCGGACAACGGCAGCGCAGCAAGTACGGCGTCATCCGACACTGAGTCGCAGAATGCAGCAGCACGACGTATCGCGCTGGGCAACTTCTTGAAGGCCTGCGGCTATGGAGACACCAACATTGGTGTACCCAGAAAGCCATGGGAGCAATCGAGCTCCAGAATGAAACAAATCCAGGTGACACGGGCATCGGATACCATTGTGTCAGTACTGGAGACACTCAACCCAGACGACGCAGCCAGTTTGTGGCAAGCGGTCAATGTCTCGCAGCGTGTGGAGAGAAATCTAGGAATAGAATCTTCTGTTGACAGCAAGTACCTAGAGGCTCTGGCAGAGTCCTTTGCTAATGCTAACGGCTGGAATGCAAGACTCCAAATTCTTTCTATTATGGCTGATCTGGCCCCTCTCCGTACCATTCGTAATTACATCCCACGACTGTCGGAATATCAGTACAAAACAGCTAGGCATCATGTGCTGAAACATGGCCGCGGCACCCCAGTTCCTGAAGAGAGAATTTCTCGACAACGTATCGACGAGGGTAAACTTGACCATTTCCTTGGGTTTATTACGAGCCCGCACGTCATTCAGGACCTCCCATTTGGTCAGCGGTATCTCAAACTTGAAGACGGGCGTGTCCTTGAGACACCAAATGTAATAAGAGCAATGGTTCCTGCAAGGATATGCGTCCAGTATCGCCAATATTGCGAGGAAACTGGAACAACCCCTTTTAGTGAAAGTACGATGCGAAGAATCCTCAAGGTCTGCGCGGCAACCCAACGGAAGTCGCTGCAAGGACTTGATTACGTATCCGCAGACGGAGCTAAAGGGTTTGATGACCTTGTTGCAGTGGTCAAAACACTGGAGAACAGTCATGCATCTCTCGATGCTTCGTGGGTAAAGACCTGTGAGCAGGAGCTGAAAGAGGGCAAACAGTACATCAAAAATGACTACAAGGTATGTTCCTTGTCATTTAGCTTTATCCACACAACAACAATGATTGCTGATTTGTATCCATCTCTTTTTAGGTTCACATTTCGACGTCCAGTATGGTCCCAGACCACTGCTCCATGTTCGCCCTCAGCGATCCAAAGGAACCATCATTCGCCTTCCAATGTAGTCATGAGCACGATTACGAATGCTCCTCATGTGAAGAGCTCAAGATGGTGCTATGCAAAATAGAACGAGCGTTGGAGGATGCAGCCCAGTCCCTCTCAGTCGATCAGTGCGATGACCTTCGCTACACGGTTCGCCAGGCAGTAGAAGCCATCAATGCATGGAAGGCTCATCAACTGAGATCCATCCGGCAAGACGTTCCACGGTTGTCTTTGATGAACAACATGGCACCATTCGAGGTTGTTATAGTGCAGGATTGGGCCATGAAATTCCTCCCCCAGAAGTACCGAGAAACCCAGGCAGACTCGTTTGGGAAAAGAGGAATTTCCTGGCACATTTCTGTTGCTATTCGACGCCTTGAAGATGGCACCTTACAGCAGCAGGCGTTTGTACATATTGTTGAAAACTGCAACCAGGATAGCCCGGTAGTCATCGCGATCATGCGGCACACCCTAGCGGCCATTAAGGAAGAGAGCCCTGACACCACTGCTGCCTTTTACAGACAAGACAATGCCGGCTGCTATCATTGTGAAGCCATGGTGACATCTTGCAGCCGGATGCGCAGTCTAACGGAAATCGAGGTATTGATCAATATATCAATCAATCAACCAAGAACGACAGACAGAAAGGAAGGGAGAACTCAGGGAAACAGAAAAAAGAAACGATGGGAGGGAGGGGGTGAATCACAATATTTCGCCTGAGAGACGACCTAAGATATTAATTTCAGTAAGTTGTGAACTTTATTGCCAACGACAATTTTTTGTCATTGTTCTTTTTTCTAGATTCAGCGTGTTGACTTCAGTGACCCTCAGGGTGGCAAAGGGGCATGTGATCGAAAAGCTGCGACCATCAAAGCGCATATCCGCCGCTTTATCAATGAAGGACACGACGTCCAGTCTGCGAAAGATCTTCGAGATGCCATTCTTTCAAATGGTGGAGTCTTAGGTGTGCGTGTTGCCCTTGCTGATGCTGGAAATCTTGCCGCTGTCAAGCCTGCCAAACTTGATGGGATCAGTACTCTGAATAATTTCAGACTTACATCAACCGGCCTTACGACATGGAAGGCGTATAGTGTTGGACAAGGGAAAACTGTCATGTGGTCTCAACTCAAAGGTAACATCAGAGCAGACACCTTTTTCTAAATTAACCATCGACGGACAAAGCTGGGCGAACTGACGTACTGACAAACATATGGGTGGTGGGCGGAGAAATTGAAAACAAAAGCACAACTCTTATTTTCTTTAATATTTTCTTCTTAGTTCCAAACAGTTCTTTACCAGCCTTAGACCCGGGTTGTCGCTTTAGCGATGGGAACTTTGTGAACTTGAGAAACGCAAAGAAGCGGCTGAAATCTCTTTCAATTCCTATGCTGAAGAGGGTCTGTAATTCTCTTGACTTGGATACTTCCACGATCACTGTTCAGCGGAAAAAAGAGCCATTCATTACTCTGATCAAAGAAGTTCTTGAAGCATGTAGTTGTGCATCTCAGAAATCTTGAACTGGCGAGCGCGAGGCGCGCGCATGTATCTTTTTGACGAATTGATGCTTTTTTCTTGTGTCCATTCTCGTACCCAGAGCTCCTCTCGCGGGGGAGGCCCTAGTGACAGCCACTGACGCATGCGAGAGATAAGTCCAGTCCCTGAACTCTCCTTCGCGGCTCCGTTGTTGCCTGTGGTCGCCGAAAGGAGAGTACAGAAACCTCTGTATGCGCATGCGTCAACCTCGTCCCAAGGTTCTTCTCGGTCGTTTTTCAAAATGGCGGTTGACTCGAGAGAAGACCCTGGGGGAGGCTGAGTCACATGACCACGCATGACCACTGTTTGCATGCACTGTTTGAAAATATGGAAAATATGACTCAAAATGGCGGTTAGCTCGAGAGAAGACCCTGGGGGAGGCTGAGTCACATGACCGTACAAAGGGCAAACCTCGTTTCCGTACAAAGGGCAAACCTCGTCCCCAGGGTCCTCTCGGTCGTTTTGAAAACGACCGAGAGGACCCTGGGGACGAGGTTGCGCATGCGTTAGATCTGACTAAGAACTTGGGTTTTTTCGTCAGTGCGCATGATCCAAATACCGCTGTCACAGATTGTTTATTGAATTTTCGCGGTTACGGCCACAAGGGCGTCCTATCTTGGAGCCGGGGAGCTTTGGGTACGAGCTTTCAAGTCGAAAGCAAAGGGAATACCAGTGTTATGTTTGACAGATATTTTTTTATAAAGCGAGATAAAGCTACATTTATGTACGCGTGCGCGCCATTTCAGCCAATCAGCGAAGGCCCTCAAATGGATATCACGGCACAGCCTCCCCTGCAATTAAGGCGACGAGCCGGGGAGCTCTGGGTTTGAGAATGTCTTGTGTTATGTTTGATACGTTTGTCAGGGGGTATGAAATTTTTAAAATAATAGTTTGTACATGCTAATAATAATTGCAACGAAGTAATAGGAATAATTGTTTACAAAACATTTACCCGACCTTTTTTTCTTATGGTATACCATAGCCTATTGTTGCTTCACATAGACATGATAGACATAAGTTACACAGAAGTATGGACATGAGTCCTAAAGAACTTCGTTCAGAAAGAAACAGTTTGCCTGATTTTCAAGGACTGGAAAATATATGCGATTAAAGTGCGATTAAATGTTTGTAATTTTTTATGTTAGAGTTGATTGTTTTGAAAAGTGAGTTTCTTAGGGGCCGACCATTTGACTTTTGAGGGGAAGAGGGCTTTGGGGGGTCAGCAAGATACTTTGCATTTGGGGTGTGCAATATATATATATTTTTTTGCTGTATTTGAGTATTTATTATCTGCAACGAGAGGAGAACAAATATCACAGGAGTGAGACTGGGACGAGTACAAATATCCCGCGATAGAATTGTACACTTCCAAATTATTTTCACTAAGTTCGTCCATTCTCAATTCAAAACAGCGGAAAATAAATGTCGGATAATAAACAACTTATTAGACATTTCAATGTACAATATCTCAGAACATACCGAAGACGGGCTCGACAAAATACTCACTCGAAAAAATATCCAGCGATATTGTACATCGAAATGTCTAATAAGATATATTTCTTTCCTTGAAACAAAGGATGTAGGATTTTTTTCGGGGCCGTGCAGGATTTTTTTTTTCCCCCAATGTCTAATGGTCGGCCCGTGAATAAAGCTGGGCGTCACGCGTTCCTCCTGTCACGTTGTAATTTGACCTCGCGTAAACGTTACTAGTTAGTGGGCTCATGTGCGGGACTTGAACTGTTGTATTTTCACTTCTCACGACCCTGGATTCTGTAGTTTATACTCTAGCTCCCTCGCTATCACATGTACAAACAGTTAAAGGTCTTATAGGGAACATAAAGATGCAAAATGGTCGAAAAGATTCCAGTTTTCTATCGGGTTTGGTGGCGATTTCGACTTCAATGTGTTGGTTGGATTATGTTTACGTTTGCCAATGGACAATCCCGGCTCAGTTTTCGGCTGGAAACTCATTCTAACGGATACTACGAAATAGTAAGTTGTATACAATATCAACAACTGTATTTTGGTCGCTTTAGCAATGCTTTTTGGTGCAAGGGTTGCCAATAGGATAGATTTTGATGTGACGATCGCGTGATCGTTGATGTTCGGGAAATGTCACAATTTGACCTCCAGCGACGCTTACACAAAGCTTTCGCAAAGCTCTCCGTTTTGTTTGCCCAAGGTTTTGACTTGATAAATATTGTGTCAAGGGATTATTCTCAAGGTTGGCATTGAAAAACCGACTAATTTCAGCGTCGAAATTGATTTATTATTATTCAAAGTTGAGCCTTGAAAAAGCCTTTGGGAAAATTAAAATAATTCAAAAATCGAGAAAATATTCATTTTGGCTCGTATGCGAACAAAAAACCACTCAAATTGACGAGAAATGTCTGCTCTTTTGAAATAAAGTTGTTTTAGTTTTAAGAGTCGAGGCAGCCGCACGATTTCAGGCGAATTGTTTACTGGTCGAAAATCGGCCTCGAGCGAGGCCCTCAGCCGCAAAATTCGATCCGGGGCTCGTTCTCCTAAAATATTTATCGGATTGATTTTAAAATCCCACACTGACTGTTAGTCCACTAGGGTAATGTTTACACAAAGTTTGGGCGTTTTCGAAAATTTTTGAATTTCGCGACTTGGTCGATATTCTCGGACGACCCCTCTTAATCACGTGGTGTGATGGTGACAGGCTATGTATGACACCTTTTTGTGTCATTAACACAGAAAAATATGTAACCCGGAGCTCCGCTTTTAGCCAGTGGCTAAATCTATATATAGATTTCGCTGTCGCCGGGGAAAATCAAGTTGTTATGGTAGGGGGAGTATTGGTACTCCGGTATCAGATGTGTGTAGAAAAAAGTAGGTGAGATGAAGGAAATAAATATAAATGAAAATGATGTAGATGTGATGTAAATCTAAGCAAAGAGGAATTGTAACAATATGAACATAGGGAAAGAAATAAAATAAAATAAAAGCTATGTAGAAAATAAAAAATAAAAAATAAATATGAATAAAACTAAAAAATAATAATATTAATGTAAACGTAAAAAATACATATGAATAAAACTACAAAAATATATAATATAAAAATATAAGCGTAATAAATAATAAAAAAATATATGAAAAATATACAAAAGTGGAATAAGAAGGAAGAAAAAAATGGGAAACTGAAAAATATATAGGAGAAAATAAATGGAAAGAAAACTAAGAAAATTTATTAAAAGTCCATAAAAAAAAATAAAGAAAAAAGAAAAAAAGGAAATAAATAAATGGTGGTGCGAGCGCAAACCCCGAATATGGGGCTGACTCAATCATATCAAACAAAAATACAATAAAATTGCCATTCATTTTCCCGTTTTCAAGAGAGCGTGGAAAACGTCAAATGCACTCCAAGCTGTGACGGATTTGCGCGTGCGTGTTGTTTTCAGGCCAAAACATCTAGTTCTCAACTCCTTCTTAAAGAGATAACGTTTAACTATTTCGTTACTAACGTATAACCGGAGAGGGATAGCACCTTGTTATATAAACACCAGTGAAATACCAAGGTATCTCTCGCGCAAAAAAAAAATGATATCTTCAAACTGTGAAGATATGATTTTTATCTTCACTCTTCGCAGTAAAGATAACAGACATAGCTTTCTAGTTTTGAGACTTTCGAAAAATAAATGTCGATTTGGTATTTCACTGATGTTTGTATAATAAACAGAACATTACATGGCCGCTTGAGATACGGATTTTATCTTCTCGTGTTAAAAATTTATCTCACGAGTGAGCGCACTCAAAGATGAAAGTCGTATCTCCGCGCGGCCATGTAATATCCTCTATATAAATATTTACCAATATATTTTATTTTGATTGTAGATAAACCAATGATAACCACAGCTCTTGCTCTGAGTGGATCTGCGGCAACATATGGAACATGGGCGACAACTTATCTTTTGATTTCTGAGATATTCCCGACAGTCATTCGGTTAGTCAGTAGACACAACTTACTAGCTGATGCACGTGACATAGAATATGACTTGCTTCTGGTGCCATTTCCATTTAGCAGTTCAGCGCGCGCTTTGCAAAGCAAAGTAGTGGTGTACGTTTTTTCTAACATGAATGAAAATTATTCTCAGGTCAAAGCTTTCGAATAGAATTTTCCCTGCAAATAACTGTAAGCAATCTGTAACAGAACCATTTGGGTCTGGATGTCTATGTTGCTTACGGCTGTACGAACTGAGTTATTTTTTAGTTTCTGTGGGAGACTCCAACATGGCGGCATTGTGCCTCGCTTAAATAAATCGCTTGAATTAGAACTTATCTCAAGGCGACACTTTTCCAACAAAAACACGCACCCTGGTGAGATTATCTTCTTCTGTTCAGGTTTGTGTACTTCGTTTTTTCTCCCTGTGTTTAGTATAGATTTCGAAAGTTTTACACCGGGCTCCAAAGGCTGTCAAACGACTGTTGTTTGTGAACCGAGTGTTTATTTAGAAGAATGGCGCGCGGCTTCGTGCAACGCGCCAAAACCTTTGAATGGGATATCTTGTCCACTCCAATCTTTTTGGAAAAACGACTTTTGCGTGAACATTACTGTGTTATTTGTGATAGAATCGCGTAGGTTTTAAGAAATAGAAAACATTATTATATACCAAGTGTATCACTTGAACGTGAAGAAATTCGACTGTTTCCCTGGCGACAGAGCTTGCGAAGGGTGAAAAACTGGTGTCATGCAAATAAATTATCCATCAATATGACAAAACAAACTACATGATAATCAAGTCTTCTAGAAAAAGAGATCTAGTGGATTATGATGGCTCTTTACAATTGTTGGAGCGAAAGAAGTGTATTAAATATCTAGAAATCATGATAGATGAACATCTTACATTTCTAGAAATACAGGAATAATTTCGAAATTAAGGAACTATCTTTCTATCCAACAACTGAAACAGATATACTATAACCTTATTTATCCATATATCTCGTATGGAATACTTGCATGGGGGAGTACTTACAAAACAAATTTAAACAAAATTCAAACAAAACAAAATCATATAGTAAGACTAATGTACTTTGCTTGCACACATGGGAAAGAAACTGAAAAAGCAAAACCCCTGCTAAACTTATTAGATATGCTAACAGTGGATCATGTTTATCAACTTCATGCCTTAAATTCATTCATGGCACAAAGGTATCCCGCCTGAAATCTTTCACGATACTTATCAATATGCTAGTAGTGTGGATAAATATAACACAAGATATGCAGTAAATCAAAATCTCTGCAAACCCAGAGTAAGAACAAATATAGGCAAGCAAGCAATTTCTTTCATGGCCTCTGATATCTGGAAAAATTTACCATCTTGTATTAAGGATTCTAGCGTCTTTGGTTTTCCAAAACTTGCTAAGCATCATCAAGGACAAAATGGAGAACCATAAAAATCATTCATTTGCTGCACTAATAACCTGGATAAGCTCTTATAGCGGAGCTCCTTTGCGGCCGAAGGCCGCAGAGCGGAGCACCATAGGTATCGCGTAGGAAGAATACAATAGCTCAAAGTAGAACGCAGGTATAACGATCGACTTTGTTTTTCATGGTTCAGCGGTATTCCCATTATGGTATCGCTGGCGCGTCCGTGCGTGCCTGCCCCACCACAGGTAAACCAAGATCCTTCTCCGTTTCTTAACTCAGGAAGGGATGAAGTTCAGACAACTAAACTTGGGTGGGGGAGGGGGGAGTTTGTGTTAGTGGCAAGGGGGGGGGGGGGGGGTGCAAATGCTTGGTCACGTGGTATGACGTCATCCATGACGTCATCGTAGGAAAAAAGGAATATATCTCGGGAAGGGATGAACCTCAGACAACCAAACTTGGGGGAAGTTGTCTAAGTGGCAAAGGGGATGCAACTACGTGGTCACGTGGTATGACGTCATCGATGACGTCATCATAGGAGAAAAAGGGTATATCTCGGGAAGGGATGAACCTCAGACAACCAAATCTGGGTGAAATTGTCTAAGCGGCAAGGGGGCTGGGGGCAATCGCATGGTCACGTGATATGACGGTGCAAGTCTCCCTATGTACAATGGCAAACTTTTTGTCTCATTATTGACACAGAAAAATGTAACCGGGAGCTCCGCGTTTAGCCAGTGGCTAAATCTATATATTATTTTTTTTCTTTCTTTTTTGGGGGGTGGGTTCAGCGTTCTTTTTCATCTGCTTTAAAACAAACTTTTAATGGTAAGGGAGGCTAACTAGAAAACTGGATAGTTCACTTGGTTTTTTTTAGAGAATTTCATTCATGGCTTAGCGTGTGCTCTGTAGGCAGTGGCACTGAGTGGTGTAAGTTGTTCAAACTTGAATGAAAATATTTCTCAGCTCAAATCTCTCGAATCAAAATTATCCCTGTACATAATAGTAAGTAATCTGTAATAGAACCATTTAGTTTTGAATGTCTATGGTGCTTTCGGCTGAGGGAAATGAGTTCTTTTCTAGTTTATGTGGGAGATTTCAACATGGCCGCGATGGCGGCTTTGTCCCTCGTTGAAAAAATCGCTTGAATTAGAACTTACCCAAAGGTGAATCTTTTACAACAAAAACACGCCCATTTGAGAGATTTCCTTCTTCTCTTCGGGTGTGTGTCCTTCGTTTTGCGATACAGCGTAAGGATTTACACTTTGAGAATATTATTCATGGCTTTGCTTTGCCGTGTAATTTTGTCACTCATTTCGCCTTAGCGCGCAAACAGGAAAGCAAGGCACTGGTGTACGTTTCTTCAAGCTGAATGAAATTTTTTCTCAACTTAAAGCTTTCGAATAACAATTATCCCTGCACATTCCTGACATTAACCTGTGACAGAACCATTTAGGTCTGAATGACTATGGTGCTTTCGGCTGTGCGAACTGAGTTCTTTTTTAGTTTCTGTGGGAGCTTTCAAAATGGCGGCGATGGCAGCTTTGTCCCTCGCTTAAGAAATCGCTTGAATTAGAACTTAGCAGAACTCTGCAGGTTTGTGAACTTCTTTTGGCGACACAGATTCAGGCCTAAGCGGAGTGAGTGCGAACGATTTAGCCAATCAGAAACGTTTGCGCAGACAACCCGATTATAATAGTATAGATACACTTAATGACTGCTGCCTTCGTCCCGGGAAACATCGAGATTCGAGGGAAAACAAAACTCGCTGTTTCCCTCGGGAGCCGTCATTAAGAATGTAGCCCGCGCGGGCTTCATCGAGTTTGTACTTTACCACGTGACCATGATAGAACCAATCAGAGCGCGCGCTTTGATCGAATAAACACGAGCTATATAATAAATACTAGTTATACAATGCTTTCGAATGGCATCCTGCAGAATATCCCACGTATCACTTGTATTTTCTGGTATACACACGACAAACATTGGACTCTCTTGTTTCTTATCTCGTTATTTTACAGGAACACAGCACTAGGGTGCGGTTCCACGGTAGCGCGATTGGGCGGCATTATCTCTCCGTACATGGCAATGATGGTATGTTATAACGGCTCTCTCACTTACTGGCTCTGCTGCCACCTGGAAAAATGCAAAATTGCATTAAAAAAACTAACTACCATATTTTCAGGGTCATCTTCCCGGCGTTACAATGAAACTACCCATGGGTATATTTGGCGCATTAACGTTACTGGCTGCCATAGCAACCTACTGGATCCCAGAAACACTCTTCGCCAACTTGCACCAGACAATAGAGGAAGCGGAACAAGGTGAAGATTATTATGGGCTGCCGTGCTGTGGACGGCCACTCAACAAGCACGGCCCTACCCTCGTCGTGACAAGTTTTTGACGGTGTTATGTAATGTATAAGTCGTGCTTTATCAGCTTTTAGAAACCGCAGAGCAGTGTGTTCCAGTGTGTGGTGTAGTGAGTTTTCATTCCGGTATGAAATTTAATTATTATATCATGTGAGCAGAGACCGAAGCTTGCTCCGATACGAGGCGGGCACCCTGTGTAAAAGGCTGTCGAACACATTTTTTTCTAAATTTCTCAAACTACTGTGGGCTGCTCACCCTAATCAGGTCTCTTTCTTTGTTACAACTTCGTTATTGGCCGTATTATTGTGTGTCAACAACATGATCGACAATTATTCCTCGAGCCCGAATGGGCTCTGAGTCATGGCAGGCTATTGACTCAGAGGGACTGAGGGCGAGAGGAATAATTTTTTAGTAAAATCACACTAGTAGGTCAATTATATAGCCAAACACATTTTCTGATCTGGTCATTAGCCATTTTCTGGCTTTCAAGTCCGTCTACTAGTACTACTAGTAGGCTGTAAATTATAGCCTACTAGTAGCTCAACCAATCACAACGCAGCATTGACATATAGACCACTAGTGTGATTTGACTAAACTCAAATATTCAGTGCCTTTACTGGAGATAGCGAAAATTCACAGAGGGAAACATACATGTGCAAAGCAAGTTAAGTAATATTTAAAAGCCGACTATGAGGACGTGCAGGCTTTGAAATCCCGTCAAGTCCCAATAGGAGGCTTTTGAATTACTTCAAATACTCAATAATTATTCATGACCTATACTAATTAGCCAACACAGAGGGAAAATGATCAATGCTTAAACATCTCCATTCATTAAAAAGAAAATTCCTTAGTCATTTGAAATACTCTGATAATAGCCTGTGACATTATATTCAATCACCAACCCCTCTGTACCCTACGCAAACAGGATTTATCAATATAATCATATTTTTTACTTGTGAAACTTTAATTACGTCACTAGTCATGCGCAGAAATGAAAAGGGCAAGAGTGTTTCCATTAAGCCTGTCCCACATGGAAGTTGGCGACGCACATGCATATAGTCGGAACAAGATGCTCTGTATTCTACCTATCCAAGAGAGGAGACCTTTGTCTTCTCGCGGTTCCTACAGTCTGCCTTTGTACAGCGCAAATACTGACTGGTGCAAAACAATTTCGATGGGGAGGACCTTGAAATTATGAATATTATGGATTATGAGCTTTGGATTGCGTCACTAGTCATGCGCAGAAGTGAAAAGATCAAGAGTGTTTCCATAAAGCCTGCCCCACATGGAGGTTGGCGGCACACATGCATAGAGTCTCGAACAAAAATTATTTGTATCGACTTCTCCGAGAAGGGGAGGCCTTTGTCTTCTCACGGAGCGGTTCCTGCCTTTGGACGGCGCAAAGACCGACTAGTAGAAAAACTTTTCGAGGGCGAGGACCTTGAAATTATGAATATGCATAGTTCAAAAGTCCTTGGATCTAGAAAAATTTCAAGTCCCACTTGCAGTATCTTCCTGGGATTTCAAGGTACTGCACGTGGTAAAAAATGAGAGCTCTGGTTGGCTGATTAGGTTAATATGAAGTTAAATAATTTATTAGTTAAAATAGTGATCTATTTCCAGCGCTCTTCTTCACTCTATAAGCTATGGGAGAAAACGTTGGTTGCACAGGAATGAATAGCTATAGTACCAGCTTAGAATATTTACACGATTTACTCCTTCCCAATCTCATCTTAATTTAATAAAACAACATAAAGAGACCGAAAAGCGCAAGAAAAATGTGTAAAAGTAAAAGTATGTATACGCGGGGAGGTTGAACGGAATCTATGCTATAGCGCAAATAGAAAATGAAATTGCTTTATGCTGACAGCGGAAGAGGGAATAATATATAGATTTTAGGCACTGGCTAAAACCGTAGCTTCTGGTTACAATGAGACAAAAGCTAGGCAGCCTATGAGCATAGCCGATCACCAAAAATACTACGTGACCACGGGCCGTTGCACCCCTTGCTACTTAAACTACTTCAACCAAGTTAAGTTGCTCAAGGTTCATAAATTGCCAAGACATATACCTTTGTCGTCCGATGACGTCATATATGACGTCGTACTACGTGACCACACAGTTGCATCCCCTTGCCACGTAGATAATTTTACCCTAAAAAAGCCCAAAATACTTGTAAACATCTACTCCATATACAACCCAATCTAAGACCTCTGTGGCTTGAGGAAAATAGGCATAGGAGAAAAGTTCCTGGCAGATAGGATAACTATGTATATATTCCCAGCGGAAAATACAGAGGGTAGCGGAGTGGAAAGGAGGGAGGAAGGTATACTATGGCTAGACCTGCTATTGCGTGACTGACAAAATACCTGATGTGTGAGAGTACAGGCTGTCACTCCCTGGGCAAATACTAGGAGATGGAACCCACGACTCGTCTACAAGCGCTACTTATAGTTAAATGTAGGGTAGACCTCCTAATCTAATGTGCGAGACACCTTACAACGTAGGGGAGAAGAACTGGGAAAAGATAGCCAAGAAAATAATAGTAAGAGAGGCCGAAAAGAAAGACAGAAAGTATGGATGAAAAAAACTTGCCCAGGGAGTAGACAGCCTCGGAGTACGGTATTCCGAGAAGACCAGTTTAGAGGTCTTTTCCAAGGCTGACACTCCAAAATTACCTAAGAGGAAAAGGGGTAGGGACCCCCCAACCCTAGTAGTGAGTATGGACAAAAGAGAACGAAGGGGGTGTGCAAGAAAAAATAAAACCTAGAAAAGCATGGGAAAACGAAAATGAGATGAACTACGAGAAAATTATAGAGGCCGAAGCTGAAAGATAAGTTAAAATGAAACCCTTAAAAATTTTGCGTCAACTCAGTGTCTAAATGGGTGTAGACTACACGAGTATAGATTATGAATAGAAGTAATACATTATCAACTCATAGTCTATGCGTCCAGGTCGAAACAAATCAAATCGACAAAGAGTGAATATTGATTGTAAGAACCCAACTTTACATAACATAAGACCGGCGAAGGGAAGCGCGGCCAGCATACCCAACGAAGCGTATTATGATAATGAAGTGCCTGGACAGAATAAATATCTTATAATTCACTGACCGAATAGAAATACTATAGAAAATAGAACACAAAACGAATACACACTTATATAATAGTAAACTAAGCATAAAGAAAAGCTCGGTAAAATTTTGTAAACCAGTATGAGTAAACGAAAAGAGACAAGTAGGGTTTGTAACCAGTAGAGCTAATTGTAGCGAATATTACTGGTAAAATTTTGTGTCAAACCAGTCACTAAAAATATCAAAAAAATATCTCGTCGACCCAGCGACCAGGAAACTACTCGTTAACATTTTGAGTCAACCCAGTGACTAATAGAATGTAAACTACTAGTAGACAAGCAACCAAGAAACCTAGAATTTTGCGTAAACACGGTGACCAGATAAGTACAGAATCGTCGGCCCAGCGACCATACTCGTTTATATTTTGAGTCAACTCAGTGACTGACAGAATGCACACTAATCTACCATGCTAACTTTGTGTCAACCCAGTGACTAAATGACTGCAGACTTGTCGACCCAGCGACCAAGAAAAACTCGTTAACAATTCGAGTCAACCCAGTGACTAAAAGGACTAAAAGAATGCACACTAGTCGACTCTGCAACCAAGAACTCATGAAAACTTTGCGTCATCTCAGTGACTAAATGAGCGTAGACTCGTCGACCCAGCTACATTATAACATTATGAGTCAACCCAGTGACTAAAAGGACTAAAAGAGTGCACACTAGTCGACTCTGCGACCAAGAACTCATGAAAACTTTACGTCATCTCAGTGACTAAATGAGTGTAGACTCGTCAACCCAGTGACTAAAAGAAATGCATTTCAAGTCAACCCAGTGACGAAAGGAAAGTACACAAGTACGTACAAGTCGACTCTGCGACCGAGAACCATTAAAACTTGACGTCAACCCAGTGACAACTCAGTAAATAAGTGTAGACTTATTGAGAAACTCAAATAACATTACGAGTCAACCCAGTGACTAAACGAAATGCACACTATAGACTCTTAGACCAAGAGGTCGCATGAAATTTTTGCAATACAAATAGTACAAACAGGTTCGGCCGTCCCGGCGGCTAAGCTTCTGTCAACCCTGTGACTTAGTAACGCGAAACGGACGGAATAAAAAGGAAAAAACGAAAATGAACAACTTACAACTTGGACTTGTGGGCCTAAGAGGACTATTAGCCCCGGCCATGTAGTAGTAGGAGCTCCGTAAGGCATGGCTTTAACCTTCCGAGTGTTCGTGCGAAGTGATGCTTATTAATATGTATCTAGCTTAAATAGTGCAGAAGACCGCTGAATATAGAATCTAGTTAAAATAGCATATTAACAATGTAGTTAAAGAGTGTGGTAGTTTTGCGAGCTATGAAGTTACGGGCTGCGAGCTGGCTAACAGTCAGTTTGCCTGAGTCCCACGGCTAAAACGAAAATCGTGTAAGGCCTACGGCAAACTACGAACTTTTGGTCGCGCCGCAGCAAAGAAACATTGGTTCGACAATAGATCGACTGGCGGCGGCAAACGTAGAACCTGAGTCGAACTTTCCCTCTGGTTCTAATAAAATCACACGGACTGATCACGTGTTGAACGTGTTAAGCGCCACATGCACTTTAGTCGAACTTTCTTGGTTCTACTCGATAAGAGCGACTGCCTTAGGCCTATGCACCAGTTGCATTTTGTACCAGTTTTAGCATTATTTTAATAGACTTCGTACATACAGTGAAAAACCTATTGATAATTTTTTTCCTCGATTTCTGTTGGATTGAAGTTCACGTCATTTGCAAAGCCAATCCGAACGCCAGCTCAATACAAGTTTTTTAAGACGCCAAATTTGTTTTCCAAAGTTCTCTAGTGGTCGCGCTTCTTTAGTCCACGGTCTGTTGGGTTGATCTGGCTATATCTTTCATGCTATATCTTTCACTTGCAACGTTGCAGAGGGTGGTTACACACTGCAATGGCTCGTGCAACTCGTGCGAGACAAGTTACAGACAACATTGCACCGTATAACGGCGGCTTTAGTATTCACTCTGGGGATCCAAGAACACAAAATAGTGTTATTACCCAATGTTTCAAGGGACATCCAAAATTCGCGAACTTTGACACAATAGACTTCTTTCGCTTTGGCGTAATGTTTACCCATTTCAGATCACGTGGCATTCATTTGAATAATCTTTCTTTGTTAAGAATGCTTCCATATTCATATATCCTTCGGTGCGCAACAGAAAAACAAAGAAAGAATACTCGGGGGAATGCCACGTGATCTGAAATGGGTAAAATGAATTTTTTCGCGGTTTGCAAATTAGCGAAAAAATATTCTCTCGACGGTATGTAATTGTCTAGGGTATTCCATTGGGTATTTAAGGGAGGACGTAGATCAGGATCTTTCTCTTGGTGTTCTCTCACGGAACCTCTCAGATACTTGTTATTTAATTTATCATTTTTTGTGAATAAAAATGATAAGAAATCGAATTGTTCTATTTTGTACTAATTTGTCTTTTTCTTTTTTTTGTAGACTCCTTTCCTTGTTCACGTAGCCAAAAAAAAAAAAAAAAATGGAAAAGCTTGGGACGATCTGTGCCCATAGAGCTTAGGGACCACCTGTGCCCAGAAACTCCATAGTCAGCGACCATCTGTGCCCAAGAGCTTTCAGGGACGATCTGTGCCCAGGAAATTTATAGCCAGGGACCATCTGTGCCCAAGAGCTTTCAGGGACGATCTGTGCCCAGGAAATTTATAGCTAGGGACCATCTGTGCCCAAGAGCTTAGGGACCACTTACGTGTCCAAGAGAAATGTTTTATAAAGGGACTGCCTGTTCCCGATTTGTGTTAAAGGAATTTTTGCACTTTTAGTTGTGTTAAGGCGATTTCATCTTCAGACGCAAATCTTTATTGATGATTTTTTTTCTTTTTCTTTTTTTTGTTGTTGTTGTCTTCTTCAGATATCTTCAAGTCTCCCATGTGGATCCAATTTGATCAGGCTATTCCTCCGCATCTGCGATCTTCAGCTGAAGAAGTCAAAAAGACAGTACTTGCCGCTAAAGCGGACGGAACAGTTAAAACTTACTTAGGGGGGTTTAATCGCTGGAAGCGATGGGTGTCTGATAACTATTTACCCCATTTTCCTGCGAACTCGTTTCACGTTGCTGTTTATTTACAGTGCATTATCCAGCATGCCCAGTCCCCTAGTCCGGTCTCTACAGCAGTTTACAGCTTGGACTGGGCCCATTCCCTTGCGGGCCTACCTAAATTATCAAGTCTCTCGCTTATTACCGACATGCTGGCAGCATCCCAAAGAATTCTAGGGAAGCCTAAAAGTCGTGAAGAGCCTATCAACCCTGTAATGCTTCAAGCCCGTGTTGCCAAGTTTAAAGATGGTGGTTCTCTTTATAACCTTAGAACAGTTGCCATATGTTTATTAGGTTTTGCGGGGTTTTTCCGTTTTAGCGACCTTTGCGGGATTAAAGCATGCGATGTTAAGTTCTATTCAACGTACATTTCTATTTTTCTAGAAAAGTCCAAAACAGACCAGCTACGAGAGGGTTCTTGGGTTCCTATTGCTCGAAGCGACCGCGAAACATGTCCCGTGAAGGCTCTAGAAAAGTACTTGGCGGCTGCGCGAATCAGCCTAGAAGAGGACCTACCACTATTCCGTGCCCTTTCAGGTTCCAGCCAAGTGAGACGACAGGGTATCAGCTACACGCGAACAAGAGAATTGATCAAGGAGGCATTCCACGACATAACAGACACTTCCAAAATAAGCGTACACAGTCTGCGAGCTGGAGGCGCTACTGCCGCAGCGAATGCTGGGATTCCTGATAGGTTATTCAAGCGTCACGGACGATGGTCCAGTGAAAGTGCAAAAGACGGTTATGTAAAGGACAATTTGAAGTCTTTGCTGTCTGTTTCAGAAAGCTTAGGAATTTAGTTTTTTTTTGTCGAGCCCGGCAGGCATAGGAGTGCGGTCCATGGGGCCGGGAGTTTTCCCTGTTTCGTTGCGTTGCGAGCGCGTCAGGGTTTTTCATCCTATGGATGCTCGCCCGCACTTCCTGTTAATTTAGGTTAGAAGTGATAAAGGCATTCACTACCGTGGCGTTATGATTGTAGAGGGAGCCAAAGCCATTCCAGAGAACTTTATTTCAATGTAGTGCACCAGTTTTACGTCTGAGATTGTTAGATCTACGCTATACACGTAATAAAATCGTGCGGTTCCAGCCAGAGCACACCGCAAGCAAATAATGGGTTGTTTTGGTTATTATTCTGCACGAACGGGGTCGTTCCTATTTCAATGAAATTGAGGAGAGAGCATTACTCCCAAGCGAAAGAGGTCTATTGAACAAAAGGCGTTCTACTGTTTCTAAGTCATCGTCCTTAAAAAAATTACATATGGGAGAATCAGTTTTACCAATTTTAAACACAAACCGCTGAATACACCTGATAAACCTGATACACCCGCCCCCTGTATCACTTGCAGTGTATCTCGCCCCTTCCCCTTGGAGTGTATCTGCCTCAAGAGCATTGTTACACACAGTGGATCTGTCATATTATGTGTCATATTATTTCAGAAAAGGTTGCACCATCACAACTGTCCGTTGTAGCCCGCGATGCGTCATGGGAGTATGGAGTTCCATCGCCGCCAAAATTCAATGCTCGTGTTTTCAAATCGACATTTCGCATTTTTGCTATGCCTGGGAAATGCAACATTCAACAGAATTCGGCATCGTGCAAATTGACTATCAGACAGCTGTTCTTCGACCGGCCCCTGGGCGTGGATCTTGTACACTGCTCTTTCCAGGGCTCTTGCAATAACAGGAGTTACGTTAATCCCACGGAAGTCCCCCCTCACCGCTGGAACATCAACCTTTGGCAATGGGTTAATATCTGCCCTTTTCCATGAACGAGGCCATTGGTGCGTTTCAAGAGACAAGTTCCAGAGTCTAGTAATAACTGGAGTAAATATTTCTGCATGTTCTTTCCACACCCAATACGGAATTAGATCAGGGCCAGTCGCAGTTCTCTTTAGGTTACTCAATGCGTTCCAAACATAACGTTCACTAATTTCGGGGACTTGCACTTCAGGACTAATATCAAGTAACGCGGGCTCAACATAATCTGTGTCCGTACACAGTTCACCAAAAAAGTCATTCAGATCTTCAGCGGTCTCTTTATCCAGTGAAACATTAGTAGTTCGCCGCCGTTGAGATATAGTGTCCACATTTTTCCACCACGTCCTACTCCCTGTCTTGCCGGCCTGTAGAAGCATCCTCCTGTTTTCACTTATGACCTCCGACACCCTTTTACTGAGCTCTCGATGTTGATCGGTGCGTGAAACCGAAATGCGAGACTTGTTTCGTAGCATGTATTTCACTAGAGGTGTCATCCATCTTGGATCGCGCGTTGACATGGTAACCGTTCGTAATGGCATACACCTGTTAATGGTTGACTGAATCTTTAGCTCTAGGATGTTCACCGCTTTTGCGATGTTATCCGCCTCCATAACGTCATCCCAGCATTCCGAAGCAAGAGCCAGATATAAAGCTTGTTTTCGGTGCTCGCGACAATCCCTAAATTGCACCTTCTGTCGAATAGGCTTGAGTTTCTTTCCAGCTGGCACGATAAATCCAAGGTGATCTGTCTTAATTAGCATCTTTATAGGAAAAGTTTTTCCAAAGAGATCTGGCCTATTTGTTAAGCAATTATCAAGAAATGAATCTCCTCGTGTTGGAAAGTCCACCAGAGCGTTCCAGCCAGTGAGGCGTTTCAATCTCGTGAGATCCAGGCGATTAAGATCACCACCACAAACTATAGTAGTGTTTGGGTACTTGTCTAGCATGGTGTCAAAGAAGTTCACAAGATAGTCCATTAAATCGCATTCCTGGTATGTTGTTTTCGGAGGGTGATAAAGACCAGATAATAGTATGCAATGACCACTTGGTAGCGACACAGTCAGGCAAATAAACTCGTATAAATTAGAGCGATAGACATCAATGACTGAGAGATTATTCCTTGTGTAGATAGCGATTCCACCCTTGTTTCTTAAATCACGTCCAGACCAGTTCCTATCTCTTCTGTAGATTTTGTAATTTGGGATGTTAACCACTGTGTCAGGAATGTCATTTTTCAAATGAGTTTCCGAAACAACACAAGCGTCGATATCGTTGTTATTTAGATCGGCCTCCAACGCCACAACCGCGCGCACTCTACTTTTAGTTTTACCTAGGCTGCATATGTTAGTGAACATAAGTTTTGGAACTGCAAACAGGTTTGAGCTGGTTGAGGTGTGTTGGCAGGTAGCTTGTTTTGGTACTTTGACAAGGTTGCGAGGATTTGATCGTTTTTCAGCCCGCAACCAAGGAGTAACCGACCCGACGCTTTCTATTCTTCGTCCAACGACGACAGGGATATTCTGAGCAGTTCTCTCCTCCACTTGTTGAACATCTTTCCTCTTCCCCCCACGACAACCGCGAAACCTGAGTAGTCTTAGTTTCTTAAGCGTATCAAATTCAGTACTCGAAGGTTTGCACGCGTTCTTTCTCAGACCAAGTAGTTGGTATCTGCCATAGACTAAAGTCCTGCCTGTGTTGTCCGGAGTTTGGTTTCGTAAATCATAGCTCTCCGCGAGACTAGAAGGGCCAGGGTTTCTCTCCACATCCATATAAACTGTAATATCTATCGATGATAAGGCATAATCCGTCGCCGCGAGCAGTATATGACCATGCTTATCCCACTTAGTAATAGGCCGTCGAATTCTGTCATGGCGGCGAGCCCCAATTGAGTGAAACGTACGACCAGGCAATGAAGTTCCTAATTCCTCGCCACCAACCGAGCCGTTTCCTCCCAGGAAGAATTTAGGAGAGTTTGAATCTTCATTGAAGAATATATGATTATTAAATTGATACTTAGAGTAGATTAAAATGACTACTAAAAGGGGAGCCAAAATTCTTGTGGCCGCCATAATGGGCGCCTGCGCAGCAGCATTCAATTTTGCTTTCATCATCAAATGACCGCTGGCCAACAAAATAACAAGTATTGCGGACTCGTGTCATGTCCCTGCCCCGAGAGTAGTGATGTCATTCTTTTTTCCTTACCGGGGTGGTGTACCACCATTACGCAATCCTCCCAACAAAGTTTTGCTTGTAAATGAGGGAATGGCTATACACTTACACCAATAAGGAGGAAAAAAGTGAATGATTTGAATCATTGGCCAGAAGAGTGTTTTACTGTGAAGTAGGTAAGTGACCGTTTTCTGTAATACTAGCTGCAAATGTAAAATTCACTTGTGCCTACAAATCGCGTGAGTCCGAGTGAAGTTAGGACTATTTGTTACCTTCCCCGGGAGAGTGCTAACTTAAAAGTGTTCCTATCAGTGACAAAAAGATCGTAAACACTACTCTCGGGGGCAGGGGCATGACACAAGTCAGCCATACATAGTATAACTTTCTTGACCAGCGGTCATTTGATGACGTAAGCATAATAATTCACAACCATGCCGAATTCCCAGCGATGTCGAATTCATAACCATGCCGAATTAACAGCGATGCCGAATTTAAAACCAAGCCGACATCAAGCCGAATAAAATGAAAAAAGTTAGAAGTTAAAAGTTTGAGTGCCCAAACAAGGCAAAAAATACAGTAAAATGAATAATAAATTAACATATTTGAATGTCAAATGTGCAGTGATCAATCTTGGATGTTCAACGTTGAATGTTTCATTTTCCAGGCATGGCAATTCGGAATGTTGAGTTTAAAACATTAGCATTGAATTTTGGCGGGGATGGAACTCCATATGGGAGGGATAGGTTTACTAAATCATGGACACTGATTGTTACGGCGAAAAACAACCACTCATCAGAGTTGTGTCGTTTCACGAGTCAACCACGAGTCGCAAGTCAACTTCAAGCCACGAGCAAACCTCGAGTTTTCTCAAAATTTCGATATCTACGACAGAAGAAATACGCCTTTATGACTACAACTTCATTTAGATTGTTTTGCTTAGCCTACTCGGAGCCGTCGGGATAGAAAGCCCGCTGATTGTGACCGCCATCTTGACTATATTTGACTGTAGTTACGTCATCCCTCTTCTCGTTTTGTCGCTCGAGAGTTTCGCCAAAAAAAGATTGGAATTCTTCCCTACCTCCTATGTTTTTTCCTGCTCTTTCCCGCGAAAATGTGAGAGCAAAAACATAGCTTTAGCTCTAACTAAAGTAAGCGGTAAAATTCCTATATAAAGGAAATTTGAAGATTTACCAAAGTTTTCGAGGCGCCGACTTTCTTGAAATACGGACATTATCTTGGAACACTTACTTGGTAGTGTATTCTTTGATCCAAAGCCAGACTGTAGAAGCCCTAAACGTAATAACTGGCCCTAAGTGTAATAAAGGCCCCAAATGTAATAAAAATTGGCCCTAAGTGTAATAAAAGCCCCAAACGTAATAAAAAGTGGCCCTAAGTGTAATAATGTCAATGATCATACAAACTGGCGGGGTAGCAAATTTTGTAAGTTCCCTAGAAGAGGGATACAGAATAGAACTAAGTTGCAGGTTTAAGGTCAGCTTCTCAAAGAGTAGCAGCACACACCTAGTCTCGTGTTCCATGAGTACCCCGAAGCCGATACTTAATGTTACAAAGCCCGCGGTGTTTGCTTCATATTAGACCCCGATGCGATAGACATATCCGTCCTAGTTGGAGTGACAAATACGGTATTTTGGGACTTTAAAAAGTTGCTGCTCAATAGAGGATGGCCGCTTAATTGAGGTATCACTGTAATATATTGATATAACAACGCTGACTTATTCCAACTAGGACGTTGTATGGTCATTGCCATTTATTACACTTAGGGCCACTTTTTATTACACTTGGGGCCTTTATTACAGTTAGGGCCAATTTTTATTACATTTGGGGCCTTTATTACACTTTGGGCCATTTTTTATTACACTTGGGGCCTTTATTACACTTAGGGCCAGTTATTACATTTAGGGCTTCTACAGAGACTTCCCGGAAGTGGTTGTCAAGTTGTAGGTAAAGCTCAGTGTTATTCACAATCAAGAGTAGTAGAGCGCCAAAGCAATGGTGCCTCACGAAAACTGAGACTCTCAACACGTTCGAAATTTGGAAACAAAACGTAGTCTATACCCTTTCCCTCGACAGCAATTTCGCTCGCTTTCTAGTCGAGGGCACCAAATGGGAAAAGAAAACCAAGTCCAAACCTTTCACCGATGATGCCGGCTTCGTAGAGGAGAACAAACGGCTCTCAGCCCAGCAAAAAGTCACCATGCTAGAATTAATGTTAGGGCAAATAGCCAACCACTGCCCTATAATATCACGAAATTCCATTGTCAAAAATTCAACATCAATGGAGTTAATTTGGCAGACCATTCGCTTGCATTTGGCTTTCAAACCACAGGCGCCAATATAATCGATTTTGATCAGATTCGTTTACTCCCGGATGAGCGCCCCGAAGATCTCTACCAGAGGCTTATGGCCTTTCTAGAGGACAGCCTACTAAAACTTAACGTCCTTTCTCACCATGATGACCTATATAAAGATGACGAGGAGTTGACGCCAACACTAGAAAACCTAGTCGTGTTAACATGGTTACGATTAATTCATCCCTCACTCCCAAAGCTGGTTAAACAGAGATACGGGACAGAACTCAGATCCCGTACATTAGCGTCTATGAAGCCGAAGATCTCTCAGGCTTTGGATTCACTTAACAAATAAATCACAGTTCTCGTGACTGCACAGGCTTATGCAAACCGAGATGTGGTTGGGAGAATTCGAGAGCAGATCAGCTCGAGAACTCTCCAAATCACATCGAGGTTTGCGTAAGCATGTGCAGTCACGGGAACTGTGTTTTATTTGTTTTATAAAATAATTATCTACAAAAATAAAATGCGCGTAGAATATATATAGTAAGGTTTTGAAGCGGATGAGACTAAATTCTCCATACAGATGAAATGGCTGCATCAGCCAATCAGAGCGCTTCTTCTATCGCATGATTTGTCAATCTCTGATCTCTCTGATTGGACTGCAAGTTTTCCGAGATAGTGGCAGGCGAAGTGGTTTTAAAATGACATTCGTGGCTTAAAATGGAGCCTATCTTCCATTCAAAATACAAAATAATTCTGACAGAAGGCGAACAGAAGACTTTAGTACAGAAGCCGTTGCTTTACATATGTGTGTTGGCCAAGTTTCTTCGTTTATGAAGCCGAAACAAAATATCTCCCGAGCAAGAACTTGCATATTTGGCAGCGGAACTGTTGATGCTTTAGCAGCGAATTTGAACGCTTTATTTACGGCAAACATGGCAAAGAAGAAAGGAATCCACCTATTTGCACCTTCTGGGCTTGTCAAACATTTCATACTCGGGGATCCAGAGGCAGAATTAGTTAAGATTTACAAAACGAGACTGCCGAACTGACTTGTGACTGTCGAACTGTGTCAAACTCAGCTCAGGTAAAGAAGCGAAATCAATGTTATTTTACGAGTCTCATGCTTTATGTGAATTCAATGTGCTTTGTCAAATGTCTACCCAAGTAATATTAACTTCTCAATAAATGTTTTTGCCTAACACATGTTACTTTTTTCTAAAAGTAAAACTTGTGAAATTACCGGCTCGCCAATCACTCAAGTGTTACGTCACAACCATGTTTGCACAGGGAAATGCAAACATGGCTCTAAGCCAATCAGTGCGCGCGTACTATCTAAATTATTTTAGAATGCTGGATGAATTGCGCAGCGCTGAAGATGCTAAAAATGGGCGCGCCGCCTCGCCCATGCCTTTCGGTAATACACGCGGCCATACCCCACGCAAAGCAGCATATAAGCCGCAGAGTACACCTAGGCAGCGATATAAAGAATGTCCTCATTGCAAACAAGCACGGTGAAACTATGAACACTACCTAAGCGAATGCGATTTCTTGCCTGAACGCGACAGACGATTTATGCTAAGAGCCAGGCAAATCGTCTCAATCCTCGAGGAAGAACCGGAGTTTTCTCAGGACGATATTGACGAGGAGCCTGAAAGCTACCCTCCTTCAGACCCGTTCCAGTCCTCCAGACGCGTACTTGTTCGCCAGTCGCCATATTTAGACGTATTTTATGGTCATCAGCGCGCTAGAATAGTCCTTGATAGTGGCACAACCGGCAATATGGTTAGACTCTCTACTGCTAAGAGACTCGGCGCACGCATCGAGAAGAGTTCCCAGTCCGCTCACCAACAAGCGGATGGTTCCTCGCCCCTGAACGTAGTTGGGGAGACGCGTTGGTCCTTTACTAGGGGGAAACATTCCTTTTTCCTAGAAAGTCTCGTTGTTGAACATCTTGACGTAGACATCTTGGCTGGGACCCCCTTTATGGAGACAAATGATATAGCGATGCGGCCGGCTAAACGCGAGGTTATATTATCAGATAACACTACTTTCACGTATGCGTCCGACACTTAACACCACCAAAATAAGATCCGTCGCACCATAGTCCTTTGCGCGCCCACTAGCACCACTACAGTTTGGCCAGGCGAATACTTAATAGTAATAGTTTAATCAATCACAATTGCAGAATACATATCTGAATTATTGTGAGGGTCACACACTTTACAAAATTTAGTAATAAACATGCGCATAACAATAATATTAGTTACTGATAACGTACTGTTACAAAATTGTTGAGTCTATCAGTGCTTGGAAGTACAGCTCCCTAACGACACCCCAAGTGACACTGAATACATCTTAGAGCCACGCCCAAAGGCCCCCAAAACGCGCAAGACAGATACCCCCGAGGTGTGGCCCCCACCCTCCGTCCTCCCCTGCGTTTCCGGTCGCGTGCGTATCCCAAACCTCTCAGACACGCCCCTCGTAGTCAAGAAAAATGAACACGTCGGTCACCTAACCTCTAACACAAGTTGCGTATACCAACAGCGAAAGAGACAATAAACCAACCACAGCACCCCTCGTGGCATGTCCCCCACCCATCTCGCCCCTCACCAGGTACTAGGATGTCATACAGCTCGACCTAGATTCCCTGTTGCCCCCCGACATCAGAAACAAATTCCAACACCTTCGCCACGAATATGATCACATATTTGACCCAAACATCACCGGATATAATGGTGCGTTCGGCCCATTTAAAGTAAACATGGGTCCCGTGCAACAACCCCAGAGAAAGGGTCGCCTCCCCCCAATACCCACGTGACAGGTTCATAGAGCTTCAACAGAAGTTCGATGAGCTTGAGCGCCTCGGGGTATTTCGCCGACCCGAAGACGTCAACATATCCGTTGAGTACCTGAATCCATCTTTCATGGTAAAAAAAAACCTTGGGAGGATCACGGCCTTCGCCGATGTGGGCCTAAGATAAAGCAAACCACAGCCTTCACTCTTACCCGACGTTGACTCAACCCTTCGCCATATTGCTCAGTGGAAGTACATCGTGACATCCGACCTGACCAGCGCGATTTATCAAATCCCTCTCGAAGAGGAATCTATGAAGTACTGTGGCGTTGCGACACCATTCCGCGGCGTCCGAGTATATGCGCGCTTTGCTATGGGTATGTCTGGCTCTGAAACCGCGCTAGAAGAATTAATGTGCCACGTACTTGGCGATCTTGTCCAAGCAGGTGTCGTGGTCAAACTCGCCGACGACCTATACTACGGCGGCAACTCGCCTGAAGAGCTCCTCAATAACTGGTCCGCAGTACTTCAAACTTTACACAAGGCAAACCTTCGTCTCTCGGCCACCAAAACCATCGTAAGCCCGAAAACAACTACGATATTGGGTCGGGTATGGTCCCAGGGTACCTTCAGGGCAAGTGCACACCGCGTCTCATCCCTCTTGTCGTGCGCCCAACCAAAAAAGTTGGCGGCATACGTTCATTCATAGGCGCATTCAAAGAACTCGCCCGCGTCTTACCCCACTGCTTGTATCACCCTTAGACGACGCAATAGCCGGCAAGTTAACCCAGGATGATGTCGCTTGGTCAGACGACCTCGGAGAACTTTTGCCATCGCCCAAAGGGCCCTTACCAAGTAACCCCATAACCCTCCCGCGTCCCGATGAGCAATTGTGGATAGTCACAGACGCCGCCGTGAAACGTCCCGGCATCGCCGCTACCCTATATATCAGTCGCCTTGATAAGCTTTACGTGACGGAGTTTTTTTTAGCGCAAAGCTCCGTAGCCATCAACAAACGTGGCTCCCCTGCGAGATTGAAGCGCTTTCCATCGCTGTGGCCATAAAACACTTCAGCCCTTAACTGGTGCAGTCCGCGCATCGCGCGTGTGTACTTACTGACAGCAAACCTTGTGCCCAGGTGTACGAGAAACTTTGTCGCGGGGAATTCTCGGCAAGCCCTCGTGTGTCGACGTTTCTATCACATGTCAGTCGATACCAAGCGTCTGTGAGACACGTAGCAGGAGCATCCATTTTACCATCGGACTTTGCAAGCCCCCGAATGCCCCCGAATGCCTCGAAATGAGCTGCCAGATATGCAATTTTGTGAACCGCACCGAAGAATCGGTAGTTCACAACGTGTCTATCCAAGATGTCCTCACCGGTTTGGCTAAGTTACCATTCACGAGTCGTAATGCGTGGCGCAGCATTAATATATAATATTAAAACATATAAAACATTGATGAAATTTGTAAACAGCATTGAAACTCATGATTGTCAGAGGTTGCAGCAGCAGAGCTGAATACCTCAGCTGGGCCTGAGGTTTATAGAACTCTAAAACCATTCTTGATTCAGCTAGCTGATTTTTATCTATTGTTGAATGAGAGGGCTAAAACGTGGTTTGAAGGTGAAGGAGTGTTTTATGTTACAGTGGGGGCAGATGGCGGACCTCTTACACCTTGTCAGCTTACTGAATGTACTTGATGGTGTGGCTAGTTGTAATGACAATCACCTTATCCTAGGGGCAAATTGCTAAGAGGATCACCCTTTAATGCTGGCATATGCACATAAGCAAAAGAGTGAGATGAAGGAAATCCAGAAAAAGGAGTATGTATCATGTAGTGGACTACCTATCAAGTTCAAATAAAAACTAATACCAGGGGATATGAAGTGGGTAGCTAAAGTGGCTGGGGAGCTGAACAATATAGCTACATTTTTTTCTACATTTGGGAATGCTAGCTCCAACGACAAGGCAACTATTAAGGTGACTTAATATAAGAACGTGGCATCCTTTGTGTTCCGCAGAACTTGCCAGTAACTCCTTGGAATCCAAAACTGAGTACGCATATTTATTAGAACTTAACAGGAAACAGAAAACTCAAAGAAAAATCGTTAAATATTCCACGATATTAAGAGAATCGGTCGCTACGATTTACGAAAACCCAAAACTCTCCTGATTTCAGCCATGCTCCCGGGAAAGTACTGACCGGTAAAACCGGTCCTTCACAATATTTCCCTTCCCCGCACTGAGGGGTTCAGTGAGTCACAACAAGTTTTAAATGATAAATAAAATAAAATGTCTTAAGTACACGTAATCTGAGTGTTCCTGATTTACTGTCCGACATCCAAAAGGACCAATTTGGTGATTGGTCACATTAAAGTCTTGTCACCCATCTGGACCTTAGCCACTCGAGTATGTCCATCCGTTCCGGGATAGGTCTCCACACTACGCGTGCCAATGACCATCGCCCTCGAGGAAGGTCTGGATCGACAGCCAGCACTACACCCCCTACCTTGAGATCTTTTAACACCTCGTTCCATTTTGGACGCTTATTCAACATAGGGATATATTCCTTTAGTCAAATCACACTAGTGGTCTATTGTCAATGCTGCGTTCTGATTGGTTGAGCTACTAGTAGGCTATAAGTTATAGCATACTAGTCGGATTTGAAAGCCAGAAAATGGCAAATGACCAGACCAGAAAACGTTTTTGGCTATACAAATTGACCTAATAGTGTAATTTGACTAAAACAATTATTCCTCTCGCCCTCATGGCCTCTGAGTCAATAGCAATTGACGTCAATTGACGCTGAGCCCACATTCGGGCTCGAGGAATAATTGTTAATTAGCCACCTAGACCACACTTTTGATATTAAGTCTTGCAACTTACACCATTTCTTTCGCGGGTTGAATCTTCCTCGGCATCTCTGATTTCGTCTGGTAAAAGTGCAAGGCCTGTTGTCCTAGCCTTTGGATTCCGCATATCATGTAAGACATGCAAGCATCATGTAAGACATGCAAGCACTTTAACTAGTTGAGTCCAACTAGAATAGCACTGTGGAATCAAGTCTCCACTCACCATTTGTCTTTGTCGAATCCAGTTCCTTAGGCATGTTAGTCTCCTTCCGACAACTAAGATAGGTAGCAACTTTGTCACTAATTCTGACGGATGTTTTCTCCTCTTCAAGTTTATCAGGTCGTTGCTTGAAGTCCATTTTTGGCTATGTGCTTCTGTCGTCGGTTAACCACACTGGCCCATTCCACCAAAATGTGTTGTCTGACAACTCTGAGGGAGCCGCTCCTCGACTGCATAGATCTGCGGGATTTTGCTCAGTGGACACGTGCTGCCACTGAGATGGCTCTGAACATGCTTGCACCTCCCCGACTCGGTTAGCTACAAAGGGACTAAAAGACCTTCCATGTCCTCTCACCCACCATAGCACATCCATGCTGTCAGAGTAGAAAGGTACCATCTGCATCGGTATGTCCGAAATGGCAATTAGCTTCTGGGTTTACCGTAATCCCAGAATAGCTGTCATCAGGTCCAGTGGAGCAAAAGTGGAGCAACCTTGCTCTTCGATGCAATAAGCCTGCTTCAACTAGAGCCGTCATCATTACTACACGCAAGGTATGCTAGTAATAAAGTAATAAACTTTATTATTCAACTTTAGCATAAGAATTACGCCGAATTTACACATAAAAAACTAAAATCTAAAAACTACAATTCCTTCTATGAGTTCTAGTACTACGAGTATAATCTTGTTGCGCGCTGAATGAACGACATCTTGTTCCTGTCCGTGCGCGGAATTCGTGATCGCACCCTTTGAGATCGGAGTGTGTAAGTTCTTGGTGCTTCGCTAGTGAATCTCCTACACGGGTGATCGTCTGACTCTACGATGTTTTTAAAAACCTGCACCGTGTGCTTGTCTCTCCTAACATTAAGCGGCTCTAAGGTGTCTCTAGCAAGGCCTAAGATGTCCATTGAGCGATTCTGTATGCGCTGTATGTCCTTAGCAAGATAGTTTGGGCTACCACCCCAAATGGGCGAGGCATACTCCAGAAGTGGGCGTATCTTAGTAACGTAAGTACTCAGTCCAACTTCTGTAGGCAAGTTTGCTTTCCGACACACACGGAGAAAATAGAGTCGCTTGCTTCCTCTAGCTACAATCGTTCCACTTAAGGTTACTCTGAATATGCACTCCAACTAATTTGAAGACATCAACTCTCTCTATCTCTTCATTGCTAACTTTGATTGGTTTCGGGGCTAGTGGTTGAGATTTTCGGAAACTTATCCACATCTCCTTGGTCTTTTTAGCGTTTATCTCCATTTTATTACGAACCGCCCACGCCTCCAAATTACCCATCACTCTTTGCATGTGACTATCACTACCGGTAGGCACAAGTTCATACTGAGTGCAGTCGTCAGCGTACTTACAGGTACTAATCGGAACGCCCGGGGAACAACAGTCATCAACAAATACAATGACTTACCCCTCCCTGTGGGACTCCAGCTTTGACCTCCCCTCTTCTAGATTCCACCCCTGGGAGCTTAACCTAATATAGAGATTTAGGCAATGCCTAAAAGCGGAACTCCAATCATACACACCCCACGTCTTACTCACAGGGAGCTCACCTTTACAGTTTAATTCAAGAAAATTCATGTTACCATTCTATGGCAATGATAGTGTTAGCGCGTTCTGGTATGCTAACAAGTCCCAGTTCACGACCGACAAAAGATAATCTCCTTGAAATAAAAATGAAAAATAAGATTTTCAGCGAAATCCACAACAAAGAATACTTGACATAATATTTGTCTCATTGTACTAACTAAATCTAACATGTGACAAAGGAAAATCAAGGCTAGAATATCAGTGAAGATTACTCAAAACTATAATTCGAGTTTAGCCGGAGAAAAAGAAACCTCGAGGGAGCCAACTAAAGCAGCAAAACGTAAAAGTTACATGTAAAGTCAGAATTTTCTCATCAGGAATGCAATAACTTGGAAGCTAAAAATATAAATAGCATAAGAAGCAATTTCAAGCTTTGTGCTTACCGATAACTGAGAGTGAAGTCGTTTCTTTCCTCCGAAAGTCTCCGTCGTGTTGAGTTGAATTAATTCTTACTTGTATTGGCAAGCTTTTGCACAAAGCCAATTTTCCTAAATATAATATATAGATTTAGGCTCTGCCTAAAAGCGGAGCTCACATCACGTAACCATTGTGTTCCGCTCCTCTGGTGACCTAAACAATTCTATCCAAGTTTGGTTATCTTAGAGTCTTCCCTTTACGAGATATGAATTTTTCGAGCAAGGATGACGTCATCGATGACGTCATATCACGTGACTATGTTGTTTTGCTCCTCTAATGACCTAGACAAGTGTGCCTAAGTTTGGTTGTCTTACAGCCTTCCCTTCACGAGATATTAATTTTTCAAGCATAGATGACGTCATCGATGACGTCACATCACGTGACCACTATATTTCACTCCTCTGGTGACCTAGACAACACTACCCAAGTTTCGTTGTTTTAGACTGTTCCCTTCACAAGATATTAATTTTTCAAGCAAATATGACGTCATCGTTGACGTCACATCACGTGACCACTAGATATCACTCCTCTGGTGACCTAGACAACACTACCCAAGTTTCGCTGTTTTAGAGTCTTCCCTTCACGAGATATTTATTTTTCAAGATACATGACGTCATTGATGACGTTACATCATGCGACCACTAGATTTCACTCCTCTGGTGACCGTGGTGACCTAGACAACACTACCCAAGTTTAGTTCATTTAGAATCTTCCCCTCCCACGAGAAATGAATGTCTCAATCATCATTCCGGGTCTTGATGGGTTTCCTGTGGTATGCATATCAAGAAAATTTCGCCAAAAGCTGTCGTTTTGCCGACGTTGCAAAACTTCCTTATTAGGAAATCCCCCTTGCCTTATTTGGAAGGTCTGTAAGTACTTTTCCTCATATCTTAGCGAAAAAAGCAGGAAAATTGACCAAAACTTGCAGATACTCGAGAAACATCCTTCACTTGGTCGCCATTTTGTTTTTACCCCCCGCCGAGGGGCCTGAGTCACGTTTTGAACACCACAGGCAACCCGCGCGGATTTGCCATATAAACGACAGCACTTTCTTGATATGAGATCGCGGGCGCAGCCGTAATCAGCCGTCATCGATGACGTCACATCACGTGACCGTGCAACAGCACACCCCTTGTAGCATAGACAAAATATCCCAAGTATGGTTGTCTTAGCATGTTCCCTTGAGGAGAAATAATTTTTTCTTTGTATACCACAGGGTTCCCATGTGTACACGGACGGACGTACGGACGGACGTACGGACGGACACTATAGGTTTAATACCAGAAAAAGAAAGAAAAAATCATATCTCCCGAAGGGAAGCATCTATAGAAGCCAAACTTGGACAAACGTTGAAAGACCATAAGAAGAACTTTACACCAAAGTCACGTGCCCTTACGTCATCAATGACGTCATTTAAATGGACCATAATGTCCGTGACGTTCAAAAATGAAGTCCATGGGTTACTGTATACGTTTTTCTCTTATCTATGGTGCGCCGCGCGGGAGCTCCGCTATTATTCGGCTAAAACCATTGCAATTTTCTGTTATTGTCAATCCTGTTCAATCCAGTTCTGGCTCCCTGTTCGTAGATCTCATATGAGTATTCGAAGAACACGTCGTTTGCAGCCTTTACGAAAGAAACTGTTGTTTTTCTTCAGAATAACGCCGAAGTCTTGCTTCGCCGTGGGCCGGGTAATCTGCAATCTAGCCTTTGAATCTTTTGCAACTCCCTCATAGTTTCTCCAAAATGACTAAACAACATTATGAAATTTCGGCGAAGGAATCGAATCCGAAGTATTTTGACAATCATTAGAGAATTCTTTTGAGGAAATTTGGCGTGGTTCGCACCCACGAGTTTGTCTCAGTTTGACTCGTCGAGTGAGCCGACAAGGGCGCGTGTTTTTTGATTTTTTTCGGCGGGAAAATGAAGGAGCGACTTCCGGTCCGTGTCCTCTGCCAAGCACCGGGTCAAAGCACCGTGGCGCTGCGGCGCTGTGCAGGAGGACAAAATGACGCGCGCGCTCAGTGATCCAAGACGGACTGTGATTGGCTGTGTACACGGGTCGCCAAAAACGCAAGTGCGCATGCGTAAATAAGAGCCCGCGATGTTTTCTTAAGCCGCTGAACGTATCGTTTTGGCTTGGATGGGTTGCTTTCTCATGTGACGTTGAATGATACGTATGGGGCTCCACTCCATGCCTTCGGCACGGGGAGTTCCGCTATAATGTCCTCCCGGAAAGAAAACTTTGGACCCATTTCCAGAAACTAAGAGAGATATTCATTGTAGCTAACTTCCCGAGTAGAATGGCATGGTCTACTAGATCAAACGCTTTGCGAAAATCCACAAATAAGGCGTGGACCCCGCAAAATGGACTATTTGGCTCGGTTGCGTTGAACCAGTCCTGGGTTACACTCGAGAGCGCAGTTACAATAGATCGCTCTTCCTGAAATGCATGCTGGGTAGCGCTGATTTTCAAGTCATCTTTATCCAGCTTCAGTTGGATTTTTTCAAGAACGTTCGCGGCATGGGGGAGAACAGAGATTTGTCTGAAGTCATTTTTGACATCTGTAGGATTACCGACTTTTGGTACTGGACTTATGAGCGCATGCTTGTACGCTGTTGGAGAGACTCCAGCGTTATTCAGCTTACGAGCTGCAAGTCCTGGGGAGTCGGTCGCTATACATTTTTTAAACATTTTTTGGATAGTTGCACTGCTGTATACTGACGCAGATGATATCGTGAAGAACAGGGGCTAACTCTTCGTGGAACCTTTTCAAGAGCCATGCCGGTACATCGTCGCAACCTGTAGCCTTTCTACCATTAAGATGTTTCAGTGTAGCTTTCACTTGACCAATACTTGGGATAGGGGGTGGTGTGTCCTGGAGTCTATCTCACGGTTCGGGAGCCTGTAGCGCTGTCGAGTCTCTATTTTGGCAGGGCGCGGTAAAAGCTAATAACAGCTTATCTGCGATCTCTTTTAGCTCATCCAAAGTCGGAGCTGTAAGTGTTGTTCTCTGGTTTTCCGCACCACAGAGCGCGTAGATAGATTTGAACACCGTCTCGCCCCTCACCAGGTACAAGGATGTCATACAGCTCGACCTAGATTCCCTGTTGCCCCCCGACATCAGAAACAAATTCCAACACCTTCGCCACGAATATGACCACGTATATGACCCAAACATCACCGGATATAATGGTGCGTTCGGCCCATTTAAAGCAAACATGGGTCCCGTGCAACAACCCCAGAGAAAGGGTCGCCTCCCCCCAATACCCACGTGACAGGTTGATAGAGCTTCAACAGAAGTTCGATGAGCTTGAGCGCCTCGGGGTATTTCGCCGACCCGAAGACCTTAACATATCCGTTGAGTACCTGAATCCATCTTTCATGGTAAAAAAAAAACCTTGGGAGGATCACGGCCTTCGCCGATGTGGGCCGAAGATATAGCAAATCACAGCCCTCACTCTTACCCGACGTTGACTCAACCCTTCGCCATATTGCTCAGTGGAAGTACATCATGGCATCCGACCTGACCAGCGCGATTTATCAAATCCCTCTCGAGGAAGAATCTATGAATTACTGTGGCGTTGCGACACCATTCCGCGGCGTCCGAGTCGAGTATATGCGCGCTTTGCCATGGGTATGTCTGGCTCTGAAACCGCGCTAGAAGAATTAATGTGCCGCGTACTTGGCGATCTTGTCCAAGCAGGTGTCGTGGTCAAACTCGCCGACGACCTATACTACGGCGGCGACTGGCCTGAAGAGCTCCTCAAGAACTCAAGAACCGCAGTACTTCAAGCTTTACACAAGGCAAACCTTCGTCTCTCGGCCACCACCACCGGTTTTCACATACGACAAACAGCGTTTAAGCTAACATTTTCAAGTCGTTCTTATTATAAACTTGTTAATGGAACCTTAATTTGTTACTAGGACTTGATTTAGAGTTCCATAAGTGTATACAATGCGGGACGACTGGGCACCGTTATTGAAGCCCGTATTTGCGCTCAGTGGATTTCCATGAGTCCGTAGAATGCGGGACGGCTAATAAGCGTAATTAAATACCATATGTGTGCTAAGCGTCTTAGCGGATGCATTTTAAATATGAAACTTGTTACGGAGACCTAAATCAATCAATCTTTATTTCCAAGTACTACCATTAAATCTATACATTTAAGTTGTTGATGAAAATTTACAAACATATTAATTCTATAAATACAAACAACAAATAATACTTTATTGAAAACTACAAGTCATATAGACATATAGAATATATATAGAGGAGAGGAGTCATATGGAGGATATTACATGGCCGCGTGGAGATACGGACTTTATATTCGAGTGAGATTAATTTTTAACACGGGAAGATTAAATTCGTATCTACGCGCGGCCTTGAAGAAGGCAGCATTGCCGAAATGTCGGTTTTCACATACGACAAACAGCGTTTAAGCTAACATTTTCAAGTCGTTCTTATTATAAACTTGTTAATGGAACCTTAATTTAAACTTCCATAAGTAGTGCATACAATACGGGACGGCATTGCGTCTTAGCGGATACGTTCTGAGTACGAAACTTGTTACTGAGATCTTAATTTTTCTTCCATGAGTGCGTAGAATACGTGACGGCCAAACACCGTAATTAAAGCCCGTATGCCTGCTCCGCGTCTCAGCAGATGCGTTCTCAGTATCAAACTTGTTACTTGATTTAGAATTCCGTAAGTATATACAATACGGGACGACTGGGCACCGTAATTAAAGCCCGTATGCCTGCTCCGCGTCTCAGCGGATGCGTTCTCAGTATCAAACTTGTTACTAGGACTTGATTTAGAGTTCCATAAGTGCATACAATGCGGGACGACTGGGCACCGTTATTGAAGCCCGTATTTACGCTCAGTGGATTTCCATGAGTGCGTAGAATGCGGGACGGCTAATAAGCGTAATTAAATACCATATGTGCGCTAAGCGTCTTAGCGGATGCATTTTAAATATGAAACTTGTTACGGAGACCTAAATCAATCAATCTTTATTTCCATGTACTACCATTAAATCTATACATTTAAGTTGTTGATGAAAATTGCAAACATATTAATTTTATAAATACAAACAACAAATAATACTTTATTGAAATCTACAAGTCATATAGACATATAGAGGATATATAGAGGATAGGAGTCATATAGAGGATATTACATGGCCGCGCGGAGATACGGACTTTATCTTCGAGTGAGATTAACTTTTAACACGGGAAGATTAAATTCGTATCTACGCGCGGCCTTGAGGAAGGCAGCATTGCCGAAAAGTCGGTTTTCACATACGACAAACAGCGTTTAAGCTAACATTTTCAAGTCGTTCTTTTTATAAACTTGTTAATGGGACGTTCATTTAAACTTCCATAAGCAGTGCATACAATACGGGACGGCATGGCGTCTTAGCCGATACGTTCTGAGTACGAAACTTGTTACTGAGATCTTAATTTTTCTTCCATGAGTGCGTAGAATACGTGACGGCCAAACACCGTAATTAAAGCCCGTATGCCTGCTCCGCGTCTCAGCAGATGCGTTCTCAGTATCAAACTTGTTACTTGATTTAGAATTCCGTAAGTATATACAATACGGGACGACAGGGCACCGTAATTAAAGCCCGTATGGCTGCTCCGCGTCTCAGCGGATGCGTTCTCAGTATCAAACTTGTTACTAGGACTTGATTTAGAGTTCCATAAGTGCATACAATGCGGGACGACTGGGCACCGTTATTGAAGCCCGTATTTACGCTCAGTGGATTTCCATGAGTGCGTAGAATGCGGGACGGCTAATAAGCGTAATTAAATACCATATGTGCGCTAAGCGTCTTAGCGGATGCATTTTAAATATGAAACTTGTTACGGAGACCTAAATCAATCAATCTTTATTTCCATGTACTACCATTAAATCTATACATTTAAGTTGTTGATGAAAATTTGCAAACATATTAATTTTATAAATACAAACAACAAATAATACTTTATTGAAATCTACAAGTCATATAGACATATAGAGGATATATAGAGGATAGGAGTCATATAGAGGATATTACATGGCCGCGCGGAGATACGGACTTTATCTTCGAGTGAGATTAATTTTTAACACGGGAAGATTAAATTCGTATCTACGCGCGGCCTTGAGGAAGGCAGCATTGCCGAAAAGTCGGTTTTCACATACGACAAACAGCGTTTAAGCTAACATTTTCAAGTCGTTCTTTTTATAAACTTGTTAATGGGACGTTCATTTAAACTTCCATAAGCAGTGCATACAATACGGGACGGCATGGCGTCTTAGCCGATACGTTCTGAGTACGAAACTTGTTACTGAGATCTTAATTTTTCTTCCATGAGTGCGTAGAATACGTGACGGCCAAACACCGTAATTAAAGCCCGTATGCCTGCTCCGCGTCTCAGCAGATGCGTTCTCAGTATCAAACTTGTTACTTGATTTAGAATTCCGTAAGTATATACAATACGGGACGACAGGGCACCGTAATTAAAGCCCGTATGGCTGCTCCGCGTCTCAGCGGATGCGTTCTCAGTATCAAACTTGTTACTAGGACTTGATTTAGAGTTCCATAAGTGCATACAATGCGGGACGACTGGGCACCGTTATTGAAGCCCGTATTTACGCTCAGTGGATTTCCATGAGTGCGTAGAATGCGGGACGGCTAATAAGCGTAATTAAATACCATATGTGCGCTAAGCGTCTTAGCGGATGCATTTTAAATATGAAACTTGTTACGGAGACCTAAATCAATCAATCTTTATTTCCATGTACTACCATTAAATCTATACATTTAAGTTGTTGATGAAAATTTGCAAACATATTAATTTTATAAATACAAACAACAAATAATACTTTATTGAAATCTACAAGTCATATAGACATATAGAGGATATATAGAGGATAGGAGTCATATAGAGGATATTACATGGCCGCGCGGAGATACGGACTTTATCTTCGAGTGAGATTAATTTTTAACACGGGAAGATTAAATTCGTATCTACGCGCGGCCTTGAGGAAGGCAGCATTGCCGAAAAGTCGGTTTTCACATACGACAAACAGCGTTTAAGCTAACATTTTCAAGTCGTTCTTTTTATAAACTTGTTAATGGGACGTTCATTTAAACTTCCATAAGCAGTGCATACAATACGGGACGGCATGGCGTCTTAGCCGATACGTTCTGAGTACGAAACTTGTTACTGAGATCTTAATTTTTCTTCCATGAGTGCGTAGAATACGTGACGGCCAAACACCGTAATTAAAGCCCGTATGCCTGCTCCGCGTCTCAGCAGATGCGTTCTCAGTATCAAACTTGTTACTTGATTTAGAATTCCGTAAGTATATACAATACGGGACGACAGGGCACCGTAATTAAAGCCCGTATGGCTGCTCCGCGTCTCAGCGGATGCGTTCTCAGTATCAAACTTGTTACTAGGACTTGATTTAGAGTTCCATAAGTGCATACAATGCGGGACGACTGGGCACCGTTATTGAAGCCCGTATTTACGCTCAGTGGATTTCCATGAGTGCGTAGAATGCGGGACGGCTAATAAGCGTAATTAAATACCATATGTGCGCTAAGCGTCTTAGCGGATGCATTTTAAATATGAAACTTGTTACGGAGACCTAAATCAATCAATCTTTATTTCCATGTACTACCATTAAATCTATACATTTAAGTTGTTGATGAAAATTTGCAAACATATTAATTTTATAAATACAAACAACAAATAATACTTTATTGAAATCTACAAGTCATATAGACATATAGAGGATATATAGAGGATAGGAGTCATATAGAGGATATTACATGGCCGCGCGGACATACGGACTTTATCTTCGAGTGAGATTAATTTTTAACACGGGAAGATTAAATTCGTATCTACGCGCGGCCTTGAGGAAGGCAGCATTGCCGAAAAGTCGGTTTTCACATACGACAAACAGCGTTTAAGCTAACATTTTCAAGTCGTTCTTTTTATAAACTTGTTAATGGGACGTTCATTTAAACTTCCATAAGCAGTGCATACAATACGGGACGGCATGGCGTCTTAGCCGATACGTTCTGAGTACGAAACTTGTTACTGAGATCTTAATTTTTCTTCCATGAGTGCGTAGAATACGTGACGGCCAAACACCGTAATTAAAGCCCGTATGCCTGCTCCGCGTCTCAGCAGATGCGTTCTCAGTATCAAACTTGTTACTTGATTTAGAATTCCGTAAGTATATACAATACGGGACGACAGGGCACCGTAATTAAAGCCCGTATGGCTGCTCCGCGTCTCAGCGGATGCGTTCTCAGTATCAAACTTGTTACTAGGACTTGATTTAGAGTTCCATAAGTGCATACAATGCGGGACGACTGGGCACCGTTATTGAAGCCCGTATTTACGCTCAGTGGATTTCCATGAGTGCGTAGAATGCGGGACGGCTAATAAGCGTAATTAAATACCATATGTGCGCTAAGCGTCTTAGCGGATGCATTTTAAATATGAAACTTGTTACGGAGACCTAAATCAATCAATCTTTATTTCCATGTACTACCATTAAATCTATACATTTAAGTTGTTGATGAAAATTTGCAAACATATTAATTTTATAAATACAAACAACAAATAATACTTTATTGAAATCTACAAGTCATATAGACATATAGAGGATATATAGAGGATAGGAGTCATATAGAGGATATTACATGGCCGCGCGGAGATACGGACTTTATCTTCGAGTGAGATTAATTTTTAACACGGGAAGATTAAATTCGTATCTACGCGCGGCCTTGAGGAAGGCAGCATTGCCGAAAAGTCGGTTTTCACATACGACAAACAGCGTTTAAGCTAACATTTTCAAGTCGTTCTTTTTATAAACTTGTTAATGGGACGTTCATTTAAACTTCCATAAGCAGTGCATACAATACGGGACGGCATGGCGTCTTAGCCGATACGTTCTGAGTACGAAACTTGTTACTGAGATCTTAATTTTTCTTCCATGAGTGCGTAGAATACGTGACGGCCAAACACCGTAATTAAAGCCCGTATGCCTGCTCCGCGTCTCAGCAGATGCGTTCTCAGTATCAAACTTGTTACTTGATTTAGAATTCCGTAAGTATATACAATACGGGACGACAGGGCACCGTAATTAAAGCCCGTATGGCTGCTCCGCGTCTCAGCGGATGCGTTCTCAGTATCAAACTTGTTACTAGGACTTGATTTAGAGTTCCATAAGTGCATACAATGCGGGACGACTGGGAACCGTTATTGAAGCCCGTATTTACGCTCAGTGGATTTCCATGAGTGCGTAGAATGCGGGACGGCTAATAAGCGTAATTAAATACCATATGTGCGCTAAGCGTCTTAGCGGATGCATTTTAAATATGAAACTTGTTACGGAGACCTAAATCAATCAATCTTTATTTCCATGTACTACCATTAAATCTATACATTTAAGTTGTTGATGAAAATTTGCAAACATATTAATTTTATAAATACAAACAACAAATAATACTTTATTGAAATCTACAAGTCATATAGACATATAGAGGATATATAGAGGATAGGAGTCATATAGAGGATATTACATGGCCGCGCGGAGATACGGACTTTATCTTCGAGTGAGATTAATTTTTAACACGGGAAGATTAAATTCGTATCTACGCGCGGCCTTGAGGAAGGCAGCATTGCCGAAAAGTCGGTTTTCACATACGACAAACAGCGTTTAAGCTAACATTTTCAAGTCGTTCTTTTTATAAACTTGTTAATGGGACGTTCATTTAAACTTCCATAAGCAGTGCATACAATACGGGACGGCATGGCGTCTTAGCCGATACGTTCTGAGTACGAAACTTGTTACTGAGATCTTAATTTTTCTTCCATGAGTGCGTAGAATACGTGACGGCCAAACACCGTAATTAAAGCCCGTATGCCTGCTCCGCGTCTCAGCAGATGCGTTCTCAGTATCAAACTTGTTACTTGATTTAGAATTCCGTAAGTATATACAATACGGGACGACAGGGCACCGTAATTAAAGCCCGTATGGCTGCTCCGCGTCTCAGCGGATGCGTTCTCAGTATCAAACTTGTTACTAGGACTTGATTTAGAGTTCCATAAGTGCATACAATGCGGGACGACTGGGCACCGTTATTGAAGCCCGTATTTACGCTCAGTGGATTTCCATGAGTGCGTAGAATGCGGGACGGCTAATAAGCGTAATTAAATACCATATGTGCGCTAAGCGTCTTAGCGGATGCATTTTAAATATGAAACTTGTTACGGAGACCTAAATCAATCAATCTTTATTTCCATGTACTACCATTAAATCTATACATTTAAGTTGTTGATGAAAATTTGCAAACATATTAATTTTATAAATACAAACAACAAATAATACTTTATTGAAATCTACAAGTCATATAGACATATAGAGGATATATAGAGGATAGGAGTCATATAGAGGATATTACATGGCCGCGCGGAGATACGGACTTCATCTTCGAGTGAGATTAATTTTTAACACGGGAAGATTAAATTCGTATCTACGCGCGGCCTTGAGGAAGGCAGCATTGCCGAAAAGTCGGTTTTCACATACGACAAACAGCGTTTAAGCTAACATTTTCAAGTCGTTCTTTTTATAAACTTGTTAATGGGACGTTCATTTAAACTTCCATAAGCAGTGCATACAATACGGGACGGCATAGCGTCTTAGCCGATACGTTCTGAGTACGAAACTTGTTACTGAGATCTTAATTTTTCTTCCATGAGTGCGTAGAATACGTGACGGCCAAACACCGTAATTAAAGCCCGTATGCCTGCTCCGCGTCTCAGCGGATGCGTTCTCAGTATCAAACTTGTTACTAGGACTTGATTTAGAGTTCCATAAGTGTATACAATGCGGGACGACTGGGCACCTTTATTGAAGCCCGTATTTGCGCTCAGTGAATATCCATAAGTGTGTAGAATGCGGGACGGCTAATAAGCGTAATTAAATACCATATGTGTGCTCTTCGTCTGAGGGGATGTATTTTAAATATGAAACTTGTTATGGAGACCTAAATCAATCAATCTCTATTTACATGTACTGCTATTAAATCTATACATTTAAGTTGTTGATGAAAATTTACAAACATATTAATTTTATAAATACAAACAACAAAGAATATTTTATTGAAAACTACAAGTCATATAGACATGTAGAGGATATATAGAGGATAGTTACCCTTTCTCACTGCATACTCATTACCACATCGCAAAGCTAAGTTATGGGAAGAGGGTCTGCGACTGCTGTGGAAATAGGTATGCAGCGAAGAAAGGCGCGTAGGGCGTGCCAGTCAACCGCATAGGGGGATGGAGGGTGGGGTCGAAACATTTCATCGTCTTGTCGAGATGAGCGCGAAACTGGCACATGGCAAGACTGTGAGTCCCAGCTTTATACCAGGGCACGCAAAGCATTACTAATAACCGGTTTGGCCAGTTTAAACGAATTCCTTGCGCTTTGGCGATGCGCTCATTAGTATGCAGAATGAGAATAGTTACCCTTTCTCACTGCATACTCATTACCACATCGCAAAGCTAAGTTATGGGAAGAGGGTCTGCGACTGCACGCTCCACTATGCTATCGCCGCTCATCCCATAAACACCGTTAGACACGCAACACTTGACGTCATTCTTACCTATTTTTCCATTACTCAGATTCCCGTCCACCCGTAATGAAGAAATGGAATAGCAGAAAAAGTGATGCTATTTGACATAAACATCAAGACTAAAATTTAAGTCGAAAAGTTGAAACAACTGACGACGCCGACCCCAAAAGGATCGCTGCGTCACGATAAGATGGCCACTGACAATCCAGGATCGTATGTAATGATTAACCTTAACAAAGAAAGAAAGGAAAATTTAACTTAAATCTACAATCTGGGGTGATTGAAATTCATGCATCTGCGCAAACCTCGAACGTTATTTGCTATAATGTGAAGCACGCCACACCTAATTTGCCATGCTGAGACGCTGGAATCCTACCACAGCTTCAGGAGCTCGACGTGTCTGATTTTAAAAAGGTGTTGGTGCCTTGCTCTTTCCATTATAACGCAAAATGAATCAATTCATTGCTTCGGTGACTGTGAAACAAAGGCGTCCAATCAACCAAAACAACCATTTCTCTCTTAATTAGGTGCATGTCCTAAACTACGGCAGAAACAAAGATCTCGTGCAATTCGTTGGCAACGCTTAGACACGATCAGGGGCTAGCTGTAGCGTGTAGCGGAAGAAACCAGTGAACTGCAGCGCGCGCCTTAAATGACCGAGCCGCGTCGCCCCCAGCCAATAGGATCAGGATTTCATATTTAACGTTTGGACCCATTTTGCATAAGTAGGGTCTTGATTCAGAATGGTTGAAGGAGCTCAAAAGTAATAACCACTGAATATAAATAGCGGACAGCAAATGAAAACCTACCTACAGGCTAAGCATTCAGTTTGTAAGGGTGTAGTTAAATGTTCAATAGTCCACTAAATAGTTAAAAAACGTATACATAGTCTCCGAAACGAACATAAACGTTAATATACGTTCGTGGGAAAAGTAATTGTTTTTCATCCCACGATTGTCTTTACACACAATAACCTTCATGTTCTCTGTAAATTGAACTTATCGCCATGCGCTCATAATCCAAATGACGAACGTACAACCTTCTAATTACGGCTCGCATAGAGCTATTGAAATTCATTTCATGACGTACAAGAAATCGGCTTTGCCGTCTATCAAAGTTAACACAAGGAACCCACAGTACAAAACATATCATCAGGATACAACAAATTCAAAGGTTGAACACGACATTAAATTAATTAAAATCGGAAACATCGGTCTTGACTTTCAGCAGAGGCGTAATCACGATTGCAGAAAAGGGGGGGTTACATATTATGTAGAAATGTGTGGTGCCTTTTCCAGTTTTTATTTATTTATTTAATTATTTTTTTTTTCAATGTTTATTGCATGTATTTTTCTTCTAAAACAGGGGTCACAGGCACATCCCTGTTCAGGTGAAGGTGATATTTTTTGCTTAAATTTGAAAGAAAATAATAACTCTAGGCATAAATGACAAGGGCAACCCTGAGCAAAAACAACAATTTATTAGCACTCTTACATTTCCAAGTACACGAATAGAATGAAACGAGCGAGTTTCGAACACAATTAATCTGAACCTGAAGTATACTGCATTTTGCACTCAAACAAAATTAATCTATCAATAAAAGTCAACAGCACAAAATCCACTATATTATGCACTAACCGATTCAAAAACAAGTCTCCAGATTTTATAGAAAAAAATTTAAAATTCGTTTGCCTATGATGTATGCTTAAATGCTGGCAATTAATTTCCATAGAGATTTGAAAAATTGAAGTAGACAATGCAAAGGAATAGACCGATCCCTATTTTGACGATAGCTCCGCCCACTCATAGCAAACAATAGGAAGTTTTCCCTACGGAATTCAAAATGTCCGAGCAACAAACATGAATATCGAAGATTTTTTAATAATTATTCAGCTTTTCAAGATAAAAACATAAAATCCAAATTGCATGCAACAACTTCTCGCTGTCTTTTCCGCGCTATATGCCTAAGATAAAATTTGGCTTGTCCGACGTAGCAACAGGAACTAGTGGTATAACAATGAATGCGGGATCTGTGAATTTGACGGCCAGCTTACCACTCTAATTCCTAACCCTACAGCATTCATATTTTGACGACTATTAACAATCAATCCAACGAAATTAGCATCCTCTGTACATTTTAGTCCCATTATTGGACGGGCTCTTATAGGAGAATCCTTTTTTTTTTTACAATTTCTCATTTGCATAGTTGATGTTCAGAGCAGATTTTCGCGGCATTTTTAAAGCTAGATGCAACGTTTTATAATTTCGTGAATGTAAATAATGACGTCACCAAGAACCGACTAAGGCCCTGGCCGGGGAAAATACCGAAAAATGACAAGGGCTTGACTGAGTTACGCTGAAAACGTCTTTCCGAAACAGCAACGAACCACTTCATAAAAATGCTGACAGTGACTCTAGCAAAAACTCAATTGACAGCGACAGCAACATGCGCCCTTTGTCTCTTGATGAGGTTCAGTCGTTTTGATCCTTACGTGACTGAGTGAGCCGACTGAGCTAAAAACGTGTAGATTAGGTTGCCGACACTCAATAACATTAATGATTTTTGGTTTATATGTTTTCTTGCATCTAGCCTTCCATACCTCACATAGAAGTTGTTGGTTGTTAGTGAATTTGGATGCGAAAATCCTGTTTGAGCAAAGGCAAATATTCGTCCGTACTCTTTCGCTTTGTAGTTTACCGCTTTAGTAAAAGGTCCTATAAAAATCTCATAGAATTTCTAAAACTTTCCAAGTTGGTCACGTCATATTTGCGAATAAAGCTGAAGCTCGTATTGATAACAACTTGTTTTGAATTTTACCAATAAAGCGAAAAATGTGAGAAAACGATCCGCTCCGCTGTATAGCATACGTCATTTCCCGTGTATGCCATGCGTGACACCTCGCGCGGTGCATGCGCACAACGTGATCCCGCAACACCCAATCAGGAATCCACGCGCCGGGTCGTGCGGGGAATCTACATCTTACAATTTGAATAGTAGATTAAATATGAATCAATAACCCTGGGAACAGGTTGCTTCCGGAGGCCATGTACGCGCAGCTTTCGCGTAATCCAGACCTCGAAGAACCATCGCTACCAAATAAAATTACTATGTTATTTATATGGCGTGGAAAGAGATGAAAAACACAACGACGACGCGTCTGGGTTTGTATGGATACAACCTCCCAAACTGAACAAGGAATAGATTGCAGAAAAGACAGGACAGAGGGATTTTGCCATATTATTTTTATTCAGACACATGTGGCTATTGACCATATGCACGAAAGGGCTATGTGACGGTTGTTGTTGCAAAATAATCCATAATCAAAGCCATAATCCCTTAACAATGCTTACTGACTGGTGACGTACTGGCTGTTTATAGGGGAGAATATGGAAACTCCTCCAGATCCATGTTTATGGGGGAGCCGTACCAGCTAATTAACTAACTTTATGTAATGTGCAAATGGAAAGAATACAATATTTCAAAGAATAAATGTCTGTCCATAAATAAAATGAGAATTTTGTTTCCCTGGAGTTTTAAGCAATGTTGTTCTTTCCCATGGCAAATTATCTGATCATGTCAAGCAAAGTCTGACACTCTGATAAAAATAAGTAGATGAGCTTGTTTTACCTCGGTCAGCTAGGCAAAGCGATAAACGCCTGAGAGTAGGCCATCGACTGGAATATATAGGGGGACTCTCCGAGAGCTAGCCATAGGTAAACTTTACGAATGCTGACAGCGTTTCCCGGGCCAACGAAAGGGGTGGTCCCCTTGGAAATTATACAAACTCGTAAATATACAGAACTACTAAATGGTAACGGTTAATCCAAAAGGGACCCACCCCCTTCGTTGACTCGGGCTCGGAATAAATCCAAATTGGAACCATTGAGCGAGGCCCCCCAAGTCAACAAAGGAGATGGCAAAAATTACTTGTAAATGTACAATAAGATTGATGGCTTAGATGCAAGGAACATGTCTAGACTAAATACACGATAGACTGCTGTAACCCTACTTTAAATTTAATAGTATCATACTCTGAACATGCCGTGTTGAATTCTGGAGCGTAATAGCTTCTCAGCACACTGACTCTATACATGACACACAGCTCGTTGTTAGTATTTACCCGATATCACGCCGAACACATTCATAACAATAATAATTTATTGACTTCTAGTGTGCGAGTTACTTAAACATGCTCACTCTAATGTAATAACACAAAATTACACGAATTACTACTGCTTTCCGGTAGCGCTATGCAAATGATGAATGCATGCAAAAGCTTGAAGCTGCATAATAAATACCCACCTTAAAACTAAAGCCTTTATACCTACTGTAGCTGTATATCAGTACAATCTCAAATATTAAATGCATACTCTTTCAAAATCTCTTAAAATGTCTCTGTATTTCTGTCTCAGCTCCCTGCAGAGCCGTCACTTCGTACTTATTTCTCAGCTCCCCGAGCCTTTACTTCGTATTTATCTCTCAGCTCCCCGAGCTATAATTTCGCATTTATCTCTCAGCTCCCCGAGCCGTTATTCCGTATTTATGCTGGAGCGCGCGGTGACATTATTAGCATAAGTTAGGAATGCATATGCGACGCTACAGCTTTTACTCAACGAAGAGTACGTAATACGCTAGGCCTAGTTGGAATTTTTTGGCCACGAAGGTGGCATTTAATATTCAATGAATAAGATTTGTTTACAAATAATAATGCGTACCAAACATTGTCTTACAAGCAAAGCGTTGGTGGGGGCAATTAGGCCACCAGCCACACCATGTGGCGAACCCCACCACCGCAGACGCGCATGCAAACCAAACCGAACCTAGCACGAAGGCAACGGGGAATAACAAAAACAGATTGTAGATACTGACACTTGGTGAACAATTGCGAAAACTCCCAGCCGCTAGTCTGACGGAGTTTTGAGGCGACGTTAAGAGCACCAGCCGCTTGTCTGGAATGCCCTTACAACAATGGGATCAGTAACAAAGAGCGCGAAGCCCAAGCCGCTTGTCTGGAAGGCCCGCACTCTTGACTATCGTGTCGAGCCAGAGTTTGGTCGAATGTACAACTTAAATGCGTCAGATTTCCATCGACCGAGGCTGCGAATTTGCGCGTCCGACAGTCCTTTCTCGGCGGCCCAGCTGGCTGCCCCTATGCGAAAACTGTGAGATTTATACCGTGAACAATCCAGGTCACAAAAGGCGAGCGCCGCGCGTAGCTGCTTAGTGAATAGCTCTGTTCGAATAGCCGAGCCATCCGCGAGGCAGAACAGAGGACCCGGCTTGTCCCCTCTAAGCTTACAAAAAGCGACAACAAATGTTACCGGGCAGTAAAGAGGGAAATCCCCTTTATGAATAATAATAGAGAATGGGCGTCGATCCGTGTTATGTTTGAAATCTGACACAACAAGTTTGACGGCCCGTATATCGGCGCCTGATTTTAGAACGCTTAACGCTTGCAACGGAAGAACGAGGTGCGCTTTATTCGCAGCCTTTGTCGACAGCTCCCCGATTCTAAAGAAACCGTAAAAGGCTACCAGAAACATGGTTTGAAATAAAACTCGTGAGTACTCGGACGTGATGGTATGGTTAAGTGCCTGTACAAGCTTATGCAACACGTCACGTGTAATGGGCAGCCGAACATCCGGTCTCGAGCAAAGCCTGCTGTGAGCGTTAATGATTTTTTGCACCAGAAAACTCTTTGTTGGATCTGGGTAATTACCGAGCTTGTGAACACAGCTGAGAGCCGAAACATAAGTGGAGATCGTAGACGCTGCGCACTTTTTGGCCGATAAATACGCGACAAATAGAGCAATATCACTCACTGACAAGGGAATTACCGGAGATTCCCGGCTGCGGCCAAATGCGTATGCAAACTCCAAATACTTATCCCAGGCTCGTTTATAAGTTTTGCGTGAGCCTTCGGATAGGGCGGCTCGTAATAATTCGCTCAGCTGACGCTCCAGTTGCGTGGCAGTAATTCGCCCGGGACCGGTGTTGGATATGGATCCGCGTTCGGCGCTATGGTTTTGAACTTTTCCACCTGCAAGCGCGATAACAGGTCACTTTTAATATTTAAAATTCCCTGAATATGTTTCGAGCGAAACAAGATATTAAATTTTAGGCAGTTCATAACCAGGCGACGCACCAGCACCATCACTGAGCGATCACGAGATGATTGCTTATTGATAATCTCTACCACCGCTTGGTTGTCAGAAAAGAAAACAATGCAACGATCGCGCATCCTCGACCCCCAAATCTCAGTCGCAATGACGATCGGAAACAGCTCGAGCAGTGTGATGTGGAAATCTTTCCACTTTGGGGGCCATGCGCCGTAAAACCAATGAGAACCAAAAACCGCCCCGTAACCTAGGGATCCCGCAGAGTCTGTAAAAAGTTTAAGATGGTGCGATGTGAGCCATGTCTGTGACAAGAAGAATGAGCGACCATTGTACTCCCGAAGGAAATGAAGCCAAACCCTCATGTCTTCTTTGCTTTCTTGCGTTATGTGGACATGATGATAAGGCTTCCTCACCCCCACCGTAAGGTCGATCATTCGTCGCAGAAAGGCCCGACCGGGAACAATTACACTGCATGCGAAATTTAATAGGCCGATAAAAGACTGTAAATTGTGAAGTTTGACCCGCCGTCTACCGATAAAATCATCGAGTTTTTTTACGCAACGAGCCAATTTGTCATCTGGCAAAAGTGCTTGCATGTTTTTAGTGTCTAGGGTAATGCCCGAGAACTGCAAGGTCGCAGCAGGACCTACGGTTTTTTCCCCGACCCAGGGCGGCTATAATGCGAATTGCATCATCGATACGCGCATAATGCACTGAAGCCAATTCCTTCGGTATACCGTCGTTTACAGAAAACCCCGCCGGAAAAGACAAATGATGAATCATGCGAAATTCTCCTGGCATTTTCTTGGGGACGATACCCAGGGGGGATACTCTAAAATTGTCCAGAGGAGGTTTGTCGAAGGGACCGACTATTCGGCCCGCTTCAATTTCCTTAGTCAATTTAGCCGTAACTGTGTCCGGGTCGAGCAAAGCGCTTTTGAGATTTGGAGATCGGAATGAAGCTTGATGTCCCATAAAATTAACAGAAAAGCCCTCCCGAAAGCCCTGGATGAGGTAGTTAGACAAGTCGCGGTCGTACCCCTGCAGTCTCAGAGCTAGGCGTTCCGGGTGGACCGGTGTTGGACCTGGGCGCAGGTTTAGCTTTCCCATTTGGCAACGCTTTTGCGGCAGTTTTAGCGCTACATTGGTGTGCGGCATGAGAGGCCCCGCACTTAAAGCAGTTGTGCTGAAATCTGCAACCGCCGTCGCAGTAGACTCCTGCGTGAAAACGAAAACAGTACCCATTTGGGACTGCAGGAAAGGGCCGCGCCTGAGGCTTATTACTGCGATCAGAGCTCTGAGACCGAGGGGTAGAGTAATGCAATGCTTGATTCCAAAGCTCCCAGTTAATCTGCCTCCATGCATATTGGAGCGGCCTGGCCTGACGAATTACACGAAATTGCTCGTCATAAAAGCGCCAGTTCCCTCCCTTGCCCGCCAGATCGCGAACAACCTCACAGTATTTCATTAGGGCTCCTGTGGCTGAGGGATATTTTGCTGTATAGAACGCCACAAACGTGTGGAAAGCCGAGAGCCAGTCGGAAAGTGAAAGGTATTTTCGTTTGGGCTTAGCTGAGTCAAGGCAAAGATTCGGGCTGTCAAGGCTGTCGATAGCCAAGCGTAACTTGGGTTCCTCTGGGGAAATTGTAAGTAGCAGCCCAAAATCAACGTATTCGTTGGCCCAGATCTTAGCCTTGACCCGCTCCGAAACGCGACAGTCTAGCCCGATTCCCACACTACAAAATTCTAATTCCGCGCTATCCGGGACGCTATCTAAAGCTTTTGACATACCCGTTAATGTCCCTATTTCTACCTCGGCAAGGTCACTCACAACCACCGGAGCCGTACTAGGAGTGGGAATGTCGACGGGCGTTGGAGTAGGAGGTGTTTCACTGGGCGTACTAGGTTGTGGAAGGCTGCGAATGGCTGCCGTCACTGCCGCGGTGATCATGGTTGTAACTTCCTCTCGGTCTGGGTAGTTGCTTCTCTCCGGCCGTGAAGCGGTAGATGGTTCGCTGGGTTCGGTCTCGGCGGCCCGGCGTTTGGCTGGCCGGCCGGTAACACGGGGTGACTTGCGTTTGGCCGGCATGACTTGAAAAAATAAGGATATTAACAACCGAGAAACCAGAAATTGTAACGCCCCTAAGCTAAAGGGGTGGCATGCGGGAAGTATTCGCGCAGCAATTTGCATGAGAGGCAAACACCGTTAACAGACTTGCGATAGTCGCGTACCAACAAAATGCAGGGTTTGTATGGTGCATGGACCAGAAAAAGAGGCACAATTCGTCCCCATAGTGGCCTGAGTGTGTTGGGCACGCTATTGTAAAATAGTGGCCAAGGTTTAACACGCTAGTTACGCTAAGGCTGGTCGGGCACCGATACAATAAACAGATACGACAGTAGTATACACAATGGTGATTCTCGGACATTACGTTAGTGAAATGAATGACACACCCCCTTCTGGGACACTAAGGATGAGTCACCCTCCCTTCCAAGACACTAGGGATGAGTCATTCCTCCCTAAGACACCTAACTCCCCCCCCCTAAGGAAATATCAGAATCAGATCGCTATATAACAGATGAAACTCCTTACTGGTTCACTCAAGAGTGCTCAAAATGGCTTGCAATACTTCATTCACAACTCAAAACGGAGAGATTTTACATCAACTTGGTTCGCGTTCGTTCTACGCGAGCGTGTCAACATTCAACGGCAGAGCGCTATTTCACTTGATAAAAAATTCATTTGAAGTGCGGTAAAATATGGCGACTGTTACCCCTCTAAGACGGGTGTTGCCTTAAATTTTGAGGAGATGTCTGATCTGACATCTCCTCAAAAGATGATTAGATGATTTATTTCGTACAGCAAAGGCATATATGAGTGATACAAGGCCATCGTCATGCGAGATTGTTCAAGGACAATACAATGAAATTACAGAGAGGCGTTGGTAAACAAAAATATAGTGTAAGAGCTTAGATGGCTATGCGTCATCGACTGTAAAAACACATCACTGACACTTAATAAAAGGATAAACAAACAATGAAAAGTATGATGGACAGCTCAACGTGGGACAGTGAGATCATCACCATGATGGATAGCTCAACGTGGGACAGTGAGATCATCACCTTTCCATTAGATTATGGAAAGTACCCTCCCTTCCCTCTATTAGAAATGACTCACCCCTCTATTCTAAAAAAAAGCACCATCAGCAAACGGTCGAAAAGCGAGGTGTCAGCATTTTGTCATATTTGTATACGTCTTTGAGTCATACCAATATTTTGTTGCTTGAAATATTTTAATTATTTTAGAGGTCCGGGTATAAAACGATTTAGTCATTTACGATGCTCATATTTTACGTTCTCATGGTCTTGATTGTGATACCACTGATCTACTGTATAAAGCAAGATTATTACTATCCTCTGAGAGCTCTTGAAATTTACGCGAGATAACATGGAGAACGCTGCACCACCTGTAGTCTATGTCAACCGTGAGGATGCAAAGATTGAACGTTTGTTAAAGAAAACATGTCATCTAGTGTTCGCCGATTTATGCGAAAAGGCTATGCCCGAAGAACTAAGAGTTGCCCATGCGAGGAATGTCTAGTCGGCAATCCAAGTGAATACTGCTTGTCTGAACAAAGAGAAAGTTGGAGGTTATTTTACAAAAAAGCCAAACGCCAAGTAGACAAATATCTTATATGGGAAACGGTGCAGGAAGTGTGTAGTATTCTGGACTTACCTCTGGATTCCTCTTGGAAAAGATATTTACCGGAACTTTACAAAAAGCGTTGGAGGGATGTTTTCGCGTGGTCCAAACAACAACAGAAATTCATCGCCCTACGGACGGCTTGGAAAGTATCACAGAGTCTTTTGCAATAAAAAAAAAGTAGCAACTTTGTTTTAGAGTACTGTATAAAAACATGGTTGTTTGAAAGTATGTTGTGGCTCAATAAATAGGTAAACAAACCCTCAATATGTAAATCCTTATTTGACCCTGAAAGGCGAATAATTCACAACGTCACGCACTTCTAGGACTTTATTTACATATATCCTCAAATCGATCTTATACATTAAATTAAGCATTTGCAAATTTAGGAGACAACGTGATTCTAGTTTGATTTACTCTCTTTGATCGCCTAACTTCCTTTTTCTGTTCTGGCTCTGTCATGCTCTTTAGAAGCAGATGATCGGTTACACTACTAGATGGCGGGGTGTCAAACGCTGGCGGAAATTTGGGAACTTTTTTTTGCTCTTTCAGGTATTGTTTAAGTAGAGGTCCAACGTCTTTCTTTGGATTCGCGTTTTCGTATTGAAACCACACCGCTTTAGGCGGCGATTTTTTCGATTTAGGTGTTGTAAATGATGCGGGTGTTTTGGGTGGTGTTGGAAAAATAGATGATGTGGATTGTGTTGGTTGTAACACAGCGGCAGACTTTGGTTGCGGCGAAGCAATGGGTTGTGGTTCTCTAGTTACGCTCGAGGTTGATTCTGGTAGTGGGCGGGTTGCCATGGGTGCAAAACTTGTTTCTTTTTGCAGATCCAGGTATCTGTTTAATAACGTGTCATACTCTTTCATAAGCACATCGGCCGGTAACGAGTTTTGATTTAACACATTTTCCATCTCTTCGCCCACTTCATGCATATTGTTGAGAACTGGGGGTTGCAGATACGATTGTTTTTGAAAGTAATTAATCATTGACCGGTCTCCCTGACTTGACCGCGCAGGGGATTGGTAACTAGTTTTGTCGCTTGGTAGAATGTTCATCCTCAGCCTGCATTCGTCTTTTGTTGTTGGCTTCAAATCGGTAAACAGATATCCAAAAAGGCGCATGACAGCCTCATCATATTTGTTTATGAATGTTTCTGTGTTTCCAGGGTACATTTGTTTTGCCAGAGTTAACACTTGTAGTTTATCTCTGGGGTTTTAAACAACACCAGATAGTGAGAATTAAGGGAGATGGTCCTTCCAATTTTTGATTGAAAATACAGATTTTGTACAAGATTCACCACAGAGAGATTTCTGTGATGAGACCCAGAAATGAAAAGATCCAACACTCTCTTGTCGGATCCCGTGTTCGACATGAGATCATCTAGGAGAATCATATTGTTTATTTGGGAGTCGAAGTACCAGTCCTCATCCACGTGTTGCGGGATCCCTCTATGAAACTCAGTTCCAGGTATTGTGTTCATCATTGTGTCATAGGCAGGCTGCCATTGAGAATAACACCACACTATTCTTTGCGGGGGTGGGTCGATCATAGTCTGAGCGTTTTCTAGTAAATTCTGTACCCATACCGTCTTTCCCGTTCCGGTCATACCAGAAATGATCGCTGTAAACGGGTGCTGAAGTTGAAAGGGTCCACATGATGAGCTGGGCCCACGCGCGGTAAAATAGCTCGGCGGTTTGAGATTGTTATGTTTGTTATCCATGTGACGTTTTAAGTCATGCAAACGAGAGAACGTTTTCCCGCACTTGGGGCACTGGAAGCGAGTTCTTTCCATGTTCACTGTAGGGAGGGCAGTTGTAAATGACGCCTTTACTCATATTCTGTGTATATGTACTATTAGACTTTCATACTGGGCGGAGACCGTTTGCATGCGTAAGTGGTCAGAGGCGACCGTCAGCGGGCGTCTTGCGGGCAATCTGCGGCCGTAAGCGGGCGTCTTGCGGGCAATCAGCGGCCGTAAGCGGGGAATCAGCGGCCGTCAGCGGGCGTCTTGCGGGCAATCTGCGGCCGTCAGCGGGCGTCTTGCGGGCAATCTGGGGCCGTCAGCGGGCGTCTTGCAGTTGTTAGCGGCGTTATCGCTATAATACCTTTGATCATTATACAAATGCATAAAAAGGTATAGTAGTTAACAAAACGTATCATTTTATAGAAATCTTCGAGGACTCAACATGTCAAAGTTGTTGAGAAATAAACTCCCTTATCTTCACCTCTTACACAAGGGCTCGCCGGAGCAGAAGGATTCTCTTTTAGGACTTGCTAATCCGGAACAAGTGAACACCCTATGTGAAATCTGCTACAATTTTATAAGGGGTTGTGTGCCTATGGCAAAAGAAGAAAAAGAAGCAATTAAACAGCACTTAGATCTTCTCAAGGATTTGACTGATGCTTCTACCCCATTTAGAGATAAGAAAAGACGAATCGCTCAAGAAGGGCGTGGCTTAGTAAAAGACACACTTCCGCCGCTTTTTGCAGCCCTGCCCCTGTTTCTGGCATAAATACAGACGCACTACAAATCTTCTCATATCACGCTGAGCAGTCTACCAGAAAGGAATAACATGAGTAAAAGGAGATTTTCAGAGACCGATGAGAGTGAGGAGTTTTCTCAGGAGGGAGAGGAGGAGGAGTCTGAGACTGAAACTTCCAGCTGGGATAGTGAAAGCGACACTAGTAGTGACGAGGAATCTTCAGATGACGAGAGCACGAGTGAGTCCGAGAGTGACGATCGAAGCGATATTGATGAAAACCAGACATCGGTAGGCGAAATTCTACAACAAATATCGAAAAAAATTCCAAAAGATGTAGCACGCGACTTACTTCGTTCATTTGTGTCTTCTAAAAAGATTCTTTATTGGAACTTATCAGATGAAATTAATCGAAACCAACAGAGAATCCCAGGAACCAATATGGCTTCATTACTCAATTATGTACTATTACCGTTTAACGTCAAAACAAGAAAGCCTAAAGGAATAAATACTTTTATCGAGGGTTTAGCAGATCTCGGAATTAATAAAACCCTTATTCAAAATAAGGATGTATTGAAACGAATCATAGACTTGGAACACGAATCTTTAGAATCCGACGAAGAATCAATGAGCGAAGACGAATTTGAAAAGGGAAGCAAGAAGTTAGTTCAATCAGGTGGTAGATATGAACCAAAAACACTACCGTGTGATTATTGCGACTTTCCCGAAACGAAGTCAATGGTCTTAGCCCTATGTCCCACGTGTTCGTTGTCAGACGACTATGATTTTAACTTTGTTGGAAAACCTGTTACATGCGACATTTGTTCGAAGCCATTTTTGCTACATCATCAGTTTTACAAGGATTGCTGGCAAGACTGTGACAACTGTGGACGGGCGCATTATTTTTCATTACAAAATGAGGAAAATTGATGTGCGCTTGCTTGTCCGGCTCAATTTCCCCAGTCTTTGAAATCGGGATTGGATATCAGGTGGTCGTTTTTACAAAAGCAACAGAAGCATAAGTGATCCGTTTCTTGGTAGGATTTCCCTCCCCAATTTAGCGAAACTTGTACGTCTTTCACAACAAATAAAAATATAGCTGCCGCCACTAAGTAAGGGTATATCTTTCCCCCAGACCTTGGCTTCAAATGAATTATATGTTTGGGGTCAAATTTTACATATCACAACTAGCTCGCATTTTGAATCATTGTTTGACAGACACTTTAAAACTGCTGACACTTCGATTTTTCTTTTGTCTGCTGATTCAGGGGAATTTTGTTTACTCTTTATTCACCATATCATATTTATACAATACTCTGAAATATAGTTTAACTCTTTAAAATGATTGATCTTTTAACAGTGCTGCATAGTCTGCAAATATTTCGGGCGACCAATTGTTCGGACACCCAATTGTGTCACAAATGTTATTGACAAATCTCGCTGTCAAGCGTTTCTGAGAGGTGGAGGGAACGCACATCTCAAAGTATATATCCTCCGCCTCTTGTGCAAATGTTGTAGGCAATGCAAAAATGAACGTTTCTAGTTCCTCTGTATAATAAGTGCTTGTCAATTGCACTAGTTGCTTGCAGAGGTCGTGAATCAATAACAAATTTATATCAATTTCTACTTTGCCAAAATAGAGCTCCCAGAGTTCTTCTGTGTCATACATCAGACATGTATGATCTCGCTGACTACAATAGTTCTCTTTACACCCATCACAATCTTCCTTAGCCATCTTCATAATTTTCCGTGTAAACATCTCCACATAGAGATATTTAGCGAACAGACAAAGTCTTTTCTGTGCTGCAAAGTCCACTTCGTCACTGACAGTCGTGACCCCCAATCCATCTACACTTCGAACAATTTTGGGTGCAGCGTTCACCATGATCTTTGATGTGAGAATCAAGAGCTCTCAAAGGGTAAAAGTAATCTTGTGTTAAACAGTAGATCAGTGGTAGAACGATAAGTAGCAACATGAATGTGAAAATGATCATTGTATAGTGACAATCACATTTATACTATTTATTATATTGTTAGAATCACATGATGTCATTCTTTGTGACTCAGAAAAGTGGGGGCTTATTAGGGTGGTGATGTCATTGTTGTCAGGTTTGCTGATGGTGTTGTTTTTGGACCCAAAAAAGAACTGACTCATCTAATATTATGTCATTTTTCATTGACGTCATGTCCGAGAATCCCCATTGTGTATACTACTTACGACAAAGGTAACACTCAAACACGGAGGTGGTAGCGACAAAGAAGCAAAGTCGAGACACGGTGTTACAAACGCGCAAACATGTGCTTAGCCTTTAGAACTGCGCCCCGGATACTCTTAAACAATTTATAAGACCCGAGACTGTTAAGATGTACGTTGTCATGTGGGCTATAAAAATCCTGTGAGCAATTCCAGAAGCCCCTATGGCGCCAGTAGAAACAGTATTCCAGAGGTTCGAGTACGACCTCTAGGTAGCGCTGCAACAGGGGTAGTTTAGCATTGAAAACGTGATCATTACGCCTACGCAATACTTGGCAAACACAAACTACCGAAACGCTAAAATCCTCGTGGAGGGTTCGAACCAATCGCTCCAATTCCGACCCCACTGTCTGGGCTGGGAGAGAAGAGAGGTCGTTCGTTCCTAGCTCTAAAATAACTATATCGGGCTGGAAACAGCGCATAAAAAAACCTAAATCACACTTAATGCACGTAGTCACATTACGGCCTCCAGTTCCCTTAAAACGTAAACGTCCCAGTGAACTCAGCTGGGCGTAAAGGTGGCCCTGCTCCTTTTTGAGCAGGAAACTTTCCAAGCGATGTACAAAAGAGTGACCGAGAATTAAAATACGAGGATGATCCATAGTGAAATAAAAGAGAAGTACTTGCCTGATTCGAAGATGAAAGGAGGACAGTTTGCTTGGAAAGCGTGCCGGCTTGTCGGGCGCTGCCGTTTTATACAGTCATTGGACGCACCTTTCAACACTGCTCTTGACATCTGCTAAACCCATCTCCTTTAGCGGAAGCATGGAAATATGTGGATGATACGACGCTAGCTGAGGTTGTTCCTAGATCAGGAAACAGCGAAATCCAGTATGCAGTGAGTGAGGTTGAACAGTGGTCAATTCGTAACAAACTCCACTTAAACGTGGATAAATGTAAAGAGCTAGTTATTGACTTTAAAAATGTTAAGCATCAGTTCGAACCTATTTCCATCAGTTCCAAAAATATTGAGTTGGTTGACCATGCAAAGATCTTAGGTGTCACCATTGCAGGTTCGCTTAAATGGAATTACCACATTGATGAAGTTGTAAAGAAGGCAAACAAGCGTATGTATTTTCTCATTCTGCTTAAGCGCGCACGGGTGCCTATTGATGATATTGTTAGTTTTTACTCCACGTGTATTAGACCTGTGTTGGAGTATTGCGCGCCTGTATTCCATCATGCGCTGCCTGATTATTTGAGCGATGATTTGGAGCGTGTCCAGAGGCGCGCGTTGTCCATTATATCTCCCAACATGTCTTATCGTGAACGGCTTACTGCTTGTAATCTTGAATCGCTTAAGGACAGACGTAATGAACTATGTAATAAGTTATTCGAAGCAATTGTATCTGACCCAAACCATAAGATATACCATCTCTTGCCTCCGAAGAACGAGGCACGCTATTGTCTTCGCAAGCAGCGCCAATTTCAGCGTTCAGCTATTAGAACAAAGCGTTACATGGACACTTTCATTCCCAGTATGTCAAATAGATAATTTTAACAAGTGTTTCAATATAAATATATTTATTGTTATTAATTTGTAAATATTAATTATTAATTTGTAAATTTGTAAATATCATGCAATTCAGCCCTTGGGCTGCTATATGACATTTTTAATAAACATATCTATCTATCTATCTATCTATCTATCTACCTTTACCCAGCGCCTTATCTCTTTAGTCCGTGTGTATACATAAGATAACCGCCTATCTCCAGCATAAACTTCATTATCGCCGGTGCCGATAATGTGTGTATTTATCTCTCAGCTCCCCGAGCCGTTATTCCGTATTTATCTCTCAGCTCCCCGAGCCGTTATTCCGTATTTATCTCTTAGCTCCCCGAGCTGTTATTCGGTATTTATCCGTCTACGGTAGAAACTCATACATAAGTTTAAAATTTTTTACAGCCATTGATAGTTATACACACGATAAACGCAGATAAAGCCGAGAAAAAGTTCAAAAAGGAGCAGTTTACCTCGTCTATGACTTCAGCTGGGGCTAGTAACTGGTTCGAAGAAATGCCTGGGTGGTAGGGGCGGTTGACTGGAAAAAACCCAAGAGAAACATTTCATCGTCTTGTCGAGATGAGCGCGAAACTAGCACATGGCAAGACTGTGAGTCCCAGCTTTATACCAGGGGACGCAAAGCATTACTAATAACCGGTTTGGCCAGTTTAAACGAATTCCTTGCGCCTTGGCGATGCGCTCATTAGTATACAGAATGAGAATAGGAGTCATATAGAGGATATTACATGGCCGCGCGGAGATACGGACTTTATCTTCGAGTGTTGAAAATTTATTTCACGAGTGCGCGCAGCGAACGAGTGAGATTAATTTTTAACACGAGAAGATTAAATTCGAATCTACGCGCGGCCTTGAAGAAGGCAGCATTGCCGAAATGTCGGTTTTCACATACGAGAAACTGCGTTTACCACTGTATGAATTGCTACGCGACCCCAAAATTCACGGTTGCGATTGGCGATTCTCAGCAAAGGAATTGTAATGTCAATTTTCTTGAGTCAGAAAGTTCATAATTCTAGGACAGAAAGCCAAAGAATAGCTTACAATTATTTTAATTGATTTTACAATTAATGTCGACCCACCGAGGTAGCCGAATCCAACGTTTTAGTTTTGATTGACGGCTAAAAATCGCCAATCGCCCATCGCAACAGTGAATTTTGAGGTCGCGTAGCAATGCATACAGTGGTAAGCTAACGTTTTCAAGTCGTTCTTATTATAAACTTAATGGAACCTTAATTTAAACTTCCATAAGTGCATACAATACGAGACGGCATAGCGTCTTAGCGGATACGTTCGGAGTACGAAACTTGTTACTGAGATCTTAATTTTTCTTCCATGAGTGCGTAGAATACGTGACGGCCAAACACCGTAATTAAAGCCCGTATGCCTGCTCCGCGTCTCAGCAGATGCGTTCTCAGTATCAAACTTGTTACTAGGACTTTATTTAGAGTTCCATAAGTGTATACAATGCAGGACGACTGGGCACAGTTATTGAAGCCCGTATTTGCGCTCAGTGGATTTCCATGAGTGCGTAGAATGCGGGACGGCTAATAAGCGTAATTAAATACCATATGTGCGCTAAGCGTCTTAGCGGATGCATTTTAACTATGAAATTGATACGGAGACCTAAATCAATCAATCTCTATTTACATGTACTCCTATTAAATCTATACATTTAAGTTGTTGATGAAAATAAATTTTATAAATACAAACAACAAAGAATACTTTATTGAAAACTACAAGTCATATAGACATATAGAGGATATATAGAGGATAGGAGTCATATAGAGGATATTACATGGCCGCGCGGAGATACGGACTTTATCTTCGTGTTGAAAATTTATCTCACGAGTGCGCGCAGCGAACGAGTGAGATAAATTTTTAACACGAGAAGATTAAATTCGTATCTACGCGCGGCCTTGAAGAAGGCAGCATTGCCAAAATGTCGGTTTTCGCATACGAGAAACAGCGTTTAAGCTAACATTTTCAAGTCGTTCTTTTTATAAACTTGTTAATGGAACTTTAATTTAAACTTCCATAAGTAGTGCATACAATACGGGACGACATAGCGTCTTAGCGGATACGTTCTGAGTACGAAACTTGATACTGAGATCTTAATTTTTCTTCCATGAGTGCGTAGAATACGTGACAGCCAAACACCGTAATTAAAGCCCGTATGCCTGCTCCGCGTCTCAGCGGATGCGTTCTCAGCATCAAACTTGTTACTAGGACTTGATTTAGAATTCCATACGTGTATACAATGCGGGACGACTGGGCACCGTTATTGAAGCCCGTATTTGCGCTCAGTGGATTTCCATGAGTGCGTAGAATGCGGGACGGCTAACAAGCGTAATTAAATACCATATGTGCGCTAAGCGTCTTAGCGGATGCATTTTAAATATTAAACTTGTTACGGAGACCTAAATCAGTCAATCTTTATTTACATTAAATTAAATCTATACATTTAAGTTGTTGATGAAAATTTACAAGCATATTAATATTATAAATACAAACAACAAATAATACTTTATTGAAAACTACAAGTCATATAGACATATAGAGGATATATAGAGGATAGGAGTCATATAGAGGATATTACATGGCCGCGCGGAGATACGGACTTTATCTTCGTGTTGAAAATTTATCTCACGAGTGCGCGCAGCGAATATTACATGGATATTACATGGCCGCGCGGACATACGGACTTTATCTTCGAGTGAGATTAATTTTTAACACGGGAAGATTAAATTCGTATCTACGCGCGGCCTTGAATAAGGCAGCATTGCCGAAATGTCGGTTTTCACATACGACAAACAGCGTTTAAGCTATCATTTTCAAGTCGTTCTTATTATAAACTTGTTAATGGAACCTTAATTTGTTACTAGGACTTGATTTAGAATTCCATAAGTGTATACAATGCGGGACGACAGGGCACCGTTATTGAAGCCCGTATTTGCGCTCAGTGGATTTCCATGAGTCCGTAGAATGCGGGACGGCTAATAAGCGTAATTAATGACCATATCAAACTTGTTACTTGATTTAGAATTCCGTAAGTGTATACAATACGGGACGACTTGGCACCGTTATTGAAGCCCGTATTTGCGCTCAGTGAATTTGCATGAGTGCGTAGAATGCGGAACGGCTAATAAGCGTAATTAAAGACCACATGTGCGCTCAGCGACTTAGGAGATGCATTTTAAATATGAAACTTGTTACGGAGACCTAAATCAATCAATCTCTATTTGCATGTACTGCCATTAAATCTATACAGTTAAGTTGTTGATGAAAATTTACAAACATATTAATTTTATAAATACAAACAACAAATAATACTTTATTGAAAACTACAAGTCATATAGACATATAGAGGATATATAGAGGATAGGAGTCATGTTTTTATGACATGCCCGCGCAGAGATACGGATTTTATCTTCGAGTGTTGAAAATTTATCTCACGAGTGCGCGCAGCGAACGAGTGAGATTAATTTTTAACACGAGAAGATTAAATTCGTATCTACGCGCGGCCTTGAAGAAGGCAGCATTGCCGAAATGTCGGTTTTCAGACACGAGAAACTGCGTTTAAGCTAACGTTTTCAAGTCGTTCTTTTTATAAACTCGTTAATGGGACCTTAATTTAAACTTCCATAAGTGCATACAATACGGGACGGCATAGCGTCTTAGCGGATACGTTCTGAGTACGAAACTTGTTACAGAGATCTTAATTTTTCTTCCATGAGTGCGTAGAATACGTGACGGCCAAACACCGTAATTAAAGCCCGTATGCCTGCTCCGCGTCTCAGCGGATGCGTTCTCAGTATCAAACTTGTTACTAGGACTTGATTTAGAATTCCATACGTGTATACAATGCGGGACGACTGGGCACCGTTATTGAAGCCCGTATTTGCGCTCAGTGGATTTCCATGAGTGCGTAGAATGCGGGACGGCTAACAAGCGTAATTAAATACCATATGTGCGCTAAGCGTCTTAGCGGATGCATTTTAAATATTAAACTTGTTACGGAGAACTAAATCAATCAATCTCTACTTACATGTACTACCATTGAATCTATACATTTAAGTTGTTGATGAAAATTTACAAGAATATTAATATTATAAATACAAACAACAAATAATACTTTATTGAAAACTACAAGTCATATAGACATATAGAGGATATATAGAGGATAGGAGTCAGATAGAGGATATTACATGGCCGCGCGGAGATACGGACTTTATCTTCGAGTGAGATTAATTTTTAACACGGGAAGATTAAATTCGTATCTACGCGCGGCCTTGAATAAGGCAGCATTGCCGAAATGTCGGTTTTGACATACGACAAACAGCGTTTAAGCTAACATTTTCAAGTCGTTCTTATTATAAACTTGTTAATGGAACCTTAATTTGTTACTAGGACTTGATTTAGAATTCCGTAAGTGTATACAATACGGGACGACTTGGCACCGTTATTGAAGCCCGTATTTGCGCTCAGTGGATTTCCATGAGTGCGTAGAATGCGGGACGGCTAACAAGCGTAATTAAATACCATATGTGCGCTAAGCGTCTTAGCTGATGCATTATAAATATGAAACTTGTTACGGAGACCTAAATCAATCAATCTCTATTTACATGTACTGCCATTAAATCTATAAATATAATTTGTTGATGAAAATTTACAAACATATTAATTGTATAAATACAAACCACAAATAATACTATATTGAAAACTACAAGTCATATAGACATATAGAGGATATATAGACGATAGGAGTCATATAGAGGATATTACATGGCCGCGCGGAGATACGGCTTTTATCTTCGAGTGGTGAAAAAGTATCTCACGGGTGAGCGCAGCGAACGAGTGAGATTAATTTTTAACACGAGAAGATTAAATTTGTATCTACGCGCGGCCTTGAAGAAGGCAGCATTGCCAATATGTCGGATTTCACATCCGAGAAACAGCGTTTAAGCTAACATTTTCAAGTCGTTCTTATTATAAACTTGTTAATGGGACCTTAATTTAAACTTCCATAAGTGCATACAATACGGGACGGCATAGCGTCTTAGCGGATACGTTCCGAGTACGAAACTTGTTACTGAGATCTTAATTTTTCTTCCATGAGTGCGTAGAATACGTGACGGCCAAACACCGTAATTAAAGCCCGTATGCCTGCTCTGCGTCTCAGCGGATGCGTTCTCAGTATCAAACTTGTTACTTGATTTAGAATTCCGTAAGTGTATACAATACGGGACGACTTGGCACCGTTATTGAAGCCCGTATTTGCGCTCAGTGAATTTGCATGAGTGCGTAGAATGCGGAACGGCTAATAAGCGTAATTAAAGACCACATGTGCGCTCAGCGACTTAGGAGATGCATTTTAAATATGAAACTTGTTACGGAGACCTAAATCAATCAATCTCTATTTGCATGTACTGCCATTAAATCTATACAGTTAAGTTGTTGATGAAAATTTACAAACATATTAATTTTATAAATACAAACAACAAATAATACTTTATTGAAAACTACAAGTCATATAGACATATAGAGGATATATAGAGGATAGGAGTCATGTTTTATGACATGCCCGCGCAGAGATACGGATTTTATCTTCGAGTGTTGAAAATTTATCTCACGAGTGCGCGCAGCGAACGAGTGAGATTAATTTTTAACACGAGAAGATTAAATTCGTATCTACGCGCGGCCTTGAAGAAGGCAGCATTGCCGAAATGTCGGTTTTCAGACACGAGAAACTGCGTTTAAGCTAACGTTTTCAAGTCGTTCTTTTTATAAACTCGTTAATGGGACCTTAATTTAAACTTCCATAAGTGCATACAATACGGGACGGCATAGCGTCTTAGCGGATACGTTCTGAGTACGAAACTTGTTACAGAGATCTTAATTTTTCTTCCATGAGTGCGTAGAATACGTGACGGCCAAACACCGTAATTAAAGCCCGTATGCCTGCTCCGCGTCTCAGCGGATGCGTTCTCAGTATCAAACTTGTTACTAGGACTTGATTTAGAATTCCATACGTGTATACAATGCGGGACGACTGGGCACCGTTATTGAAGCCCGTATTTGCGCTCAGTGGATTTCCATGAGTGCGTAGAATGCGGGACGGCTAACAAGCGTAACTAAATACCATATGTGCGCTAAGCGTCTTAGCGGATGCATTTTAAATATTAAACTTGTTACGGAGAACTAAATCAATCAATCTCTACTTACATGTACTACCATTAAATCTATACATTTAAGTTGTTGATGAAAATTTACAAGAATATTAATATTATAAATACAAACAACAAATAATACTTTATTGAAAACTACAAGTCATATAGACATATAGAGGATATATAGAGGATAGGAGTCAGATAGAGGATATTACATGGCCGCGCGGAGATACGGACTTTATCTTCGAGTGAGATTAATTTTTAACACGGGAAGATTAAATTCGTATCTACGCGCGGCCTTGAATAAGGCAGCATTGCCGAAATGTCGGTTTTGACATACGACAAACAGCGTTTAAGCTAACATTTTCAAGTCGTTCTTATTATAAACTTGTTAATGGAACCTTAATTTGTTACTAGGACTTGATTTAGAATTCCGTAAGTGTATACAATACGGGACGACTTGGCACCGTTATTGAAGCCCGTATTTGCGCTCAGTGGATTTCCATGAGTGCGTAGAATGCGGGACGGCTAACAAGCGTAATTAAATACCATATGTGCGCTAAGCGTCTTAGCGGATGCATTATAAATATGAAACTTGTTACGGAGACCTAAATCAATCAATCTCTATTTACATGTACTGCCATTAAATCTATAAATATAATTTGTTGATGAAAATTTACAAACATATTAATTGTATAAATACAAACCACAAATAATACTATATTGAAAACTACAAGTCATATAGACATATAGAGGATATATAGACGATAGGAGTCATATAGAGGATATTACATGCCCGCGCAGAGATACGGATTTTATCTTCGAGTGTTGAAAATTTATCTCACGAGTGCGCGCAGCGAACGAGTGAGATTAATTTTTAACACGAGAAGATTAAATTCGTATCTACGCGCGGCCTTGAAGAAGGCAGCATTGCCGAAATGTCGGTTTTCAGACACGAGAAACTGCGTTTAAGCTAACGTTTTCAAGTCGTTCTTTTTATAAACTCGTTAATGGGACCTTAATTTAAACTTCCATAAGTGCATACAATACGGGACGGCATAGCGTCTTAGCGGATACGTTCTGAGTACGAAACTTGTTACAGAGATCTTAATTTTTCTTCCATGAGTGCGTAGAATACGTGACGGCCAAACACCGTAATTAAAGCCCGTATGCCTGCTCCGCGTCTCAGCGGATGCGTTCTCAGTATCAAACTTGTTACTTGATTTAGAATTCCGTAAGTGTATACAATACGGGACGACTTGGCACCGTTATTGAAGCCCGTATTTGCGCTCAGTGAATTTGCATGAGTGCGTAGAATGCGGAACGGCTAATAAGCGTAATTAAAGACCACATGTGCGCTCAGCGACTTAGGAGATGCATTTTAAATATGAAACTTGTTACGGAGACCTAAATCAATCAATCTCTATTTGCATGTACTGCCATTAAATCTATACAGTTAAGTTGTTGATGAAAATTTACAAACATATTAATTTTATAAATACAAACAACAAATAATACTTTATTGAAAACTACAAGTCATATAGACATATAGAGGATATATAGAGGATAGGAGTCATGTTTTTATGACATGCCCGCGCAGAGATACGGATTTTATCTTCGAGTGTTGAAAATTTATCTCACGAGTGCGCGCAGCGAACGAGTGAGATTAATTTTTAACACGAGAAGATTAAATTCGTATCTACGCGCGGCCTTGAAGAAGGCAGCATTGCCGAAATGTCGGTTTTCAGACACGAGAAACTGCGTTTAAGCTAACGTTTTCAAGTCGTTCTTTTTATAAACTCGTTAATGGGACCTTAATTTAAACTTCCATAAGTGCATACAATACGGGACGGCATAGCGTCTTAGCGGATACGTTCTGAGTACGAAACTTGTTACAGAGATCTTAATTTTTCTTCCATGAGTGCGTAGAATACGTGACGGCCAAACACCGTAATTAAAGCCCGTATGCCTGCTCCGCGTCTCAGCGGATGCGTTCTCAGTATCAAACTTGTTACTAGGACTTGATTTAGAATTCCATACGTGTATACAATGCGGGACGACTGGGCACCGTTATTGAAGCCCGTATTTGCGCTCAGTGGATTTCCATGAGTGCGTAGAATGCGGGACGGCTAACAAGCGTAACTAAATACCATATGTGCGCTAAGCGTCTTAGCGGATGCATTTTAAATATTAAACTTGTTACGGAGAACTAAATCAATCAATCTCTACTTACATGTACTACCATTAAATCTATACATTTAAGTTGTTGATGAAAATTTACAAGAATATTAATATTATAAATACAAACAACAAATAATACTTTATTGAAAACTACAAGTCATATAGACATATAGAGGATATATAGAGGATAGGAGTCAGATAGAGGATATTACATGGCCGCGCGGAGATACGGACTTTATCTTCGAGTGAGATTAATTTTTAACACGGGAAGATTAAATTCGTATCTACGCGCGGCCTTGAATAAGGCAGCATTGCCGAAATGTCGGTTTTGACATACGACAAACAGCGTTTAAGCTAACATTTTCAAGTCGTTCTTATTATAAACTTGTTAATGGAACCTTAATTTGTTACTAGGACTTGATTTAGAATTCCGTAAGTGTATACAATACGGGACGACTTGGCACCGTTATTGAAGCCCGTATTTGCGCTCAGTGGATTTCCATGAGTGCGTAGAATGCGGGACGGCTAACAAGCGTAATTAAATACCATATGTGCGCTAAGCGTCTTAGCGGATGCATTATAAATATGAAACTTGTTACGGAGACCTAAATCAATCAATCTCTATTTACATGTACTGCCATTAAATCTATAAATATAATTTGTTGATGAAAATTTACAAAACATATTAATTGTATAAATACAAACCACAAATAATACTATATTGAAAACTACAAGTCATATAGACATATAGAGGATATATAGACGATAGGAGTCATATAGAGGATATTACATGCCCGCGCAGAGATACGGATTTTATCTTCGAGTGTTGAAAATTTATCTCACGAGTGCGCGCAGCGAACGAGTGAGATTAATTTTTAACACGAGAAGATTAAATTCGTATCTACGCGCGGCCTTGAAGAAGGCAGCATTGCCGAAATGTCGGTTTTCAGACACGAGAAGCTGCGTTTAAGCTAACGTTTTCAAGTCGTTCTTTTTATAAACTCGTTAATGGGACCTTAATTTAAACTTCCATAAGTGCATACAATACGGGACGGCATAGCGTCTTAGCGGATACGTTCTGAGTACGAAACTTGTTACAGAGATCTTAATTTTTCTTCCATGAGTGCGTAGAATACGTGACGGCCAAACACCGTAATTAAAGCCCGTATGCCTGCTCCGCGTCTCAGCGGATGCGTTCTCAGTATCAAACTTGTTACTAGGACTTGATTTAGAATTCCATACGTGTATACAATGCGGGACGACTGGGCACCGTTATTGAAGCCCGTATTTGCGCTCAGTGGATTTCCATGAGTGCGTAGAATGCGGGACGGCTAACAAGCGTAATTAAATACCATATGTGCGCTAAGCGTCTTAGCGGATGCATTTTAAATATTAAACTTGTTACGGAGACCTAAATCAATCAATCTTTATTTACATGTACTACCATTAAATCTATACATTTAAGTTGTTGATGAAAATTTACAAGCATATTAATATTATAAATACAAACAACAAATAATACTTTATTGAAAACTACAAGTCATATAGACATATAGAGGATAGGAGTCAGATAGAGGATATTACATGGCCGCGAGGAGATACGGACTTTATCTTCGAGTGAGATTAATTTTTAACACGGGAAGATTAAATTCGTATTACGCGCGGCCTTGAATAAGGCAGCATTGCCGAAATGTCGGTTTTCAAATACGACAAACAGCGTTTAAGCTAACATTTTCAAGTCGTTCTTATTATAAACTTGTTAATGGAACCTTAATTTGTTACTAGGACTTGATTTAGAATTCCGTAAGTGTATACAATACGGGACGACTTGGCACCGTTATTGAAGCCCGTATTTGCGCTCAGTGAATTTGCATGAGTGCGTAGAATGCGTAACGCCTAATAAGCGTAATTAAAGACCATTTGTGCGCTCAGCGACTTAGGAGATGCATTTTAAATATGAAACTTGTTACGGAGACCTAAATCAATCAATCTCTATTTACATGTACTGCCATTAAATCTATACAGTTTAAGTTGTTGATGAAAATTTACAAACATATTAATTTTATAAATACAAACAACAAATAATACTTTATTGAAAACTACAAGTCATATAGACATATAGAGGATATATAGAGGATAGGAGTCATGTAGAGGATATTACATGGCCGCGCAGAGATACGAATTTTATCTTCGAGTGTTGAAAATTATCTCACGAGTGAGCGCAGCGAACGAGTGAGAGAAATTTTAACACGAGAAGATAAAATTCGTATCTCCAAGCGGTCATGTAATGTTCTGTTTATTATATAAACATTTATGAAATACCAAATTCAAATTTTATTTGAGTTAAGCTTAAAAATCGAGCATTCAGCAAAGGCAAGTGTGATATTTTCACATGTGAAAATAACATGATATTTTCACGTGTGAAGATATCAAGTTTTCGCGCGGGAGATCACCTGGTATTTCATTGGTGATTATATAATAAACGGATTTTATCTTCGAGTGTTGAAAATTTATCTCACGAGTGCTTGCAGCGAACGAGTGATATTAATTTTTAACACGAGAAGATTAAATTCGTATCTACGCGCGGCCTTGAAGAAGGCAGCATTGCCGAAATGTCGGTTTTCACATGCGAGAAACTGCGTTTAAGCTAACGTTTTCAAGTCGTTCTTTTTATAAACTCGTTAATGGGACCTTAATTTAAACTTCCATAAGTGCATACAATACGGGACGGCATAGCGTCTTAGCGGATACGTTCTGAGTACGAAACTTGTTACAGAGATCTTAATTTTTCTTCCATGAGTGCGTAGAATATGTGACGGCCAAACACCGTAATTAAAGCCCGTATGCCTGCTCCGCGTCTCAGCGGATGCGTTCTCAGTATCAAACTTGTTACTAGGACTTGATTTAGAATTCCATACATGTATACAATGCGGGACGACTGGGCACCGTTATTGAAGCCCGTATTTGCGCTCAGTGGATTTCCATGAGTGCGTAGAATGCGGGACGGCTAACAAGCGTAATTAAATACCATATGTGCGCTAAGCGTCTTAGCGGATGCATTTTATACGGAGAACTAAATCAATCAATCTCTACTTACATGTACTGCTATTAAATCTATACATTTAAGTTGTTGATGAAAATTTACAAGAATATTAATATTATAAATACAAACAACAAATAATACTTTATTGAAAACTACAAGTCATATAGACATATAGAGGATATATAGAGGATAGGAGTCAGATAGAGGATATTACATGGCCGCGCGGAGATACGGACTTTATCTTCGAGTGAGATTAATTTTTAACACGGGAAGATTAAATTCGTATCTACGCGCGGCCTTGAATAAGGCAGCATTGCCGAAATGTCGGTTTTAACATACGACAAACAGCGTTTAAGCTAACATTTTCAAGTCGTTCTTATTATAAACTTGTTAATAGAACCTTAATTTGTTACTAGGACTTGATTTAGAATTCCGTAAGTGTATAGAATACGGGACGACTTGGCACCGTTATTGAAGCCCGTATTTGCGCTCAGTGGATTTCCATGAGTGCGTAGAATGCGGGACGGCTAACAAGCGTAATTAAAGACCACATGTGCGCTCAGCGACTTAGGAGATGCATTATAAATATGAAACTTGTTACGGAGACCTAAATCAATCAATCTCTATTTACATGTACTGCCATTAAATCTATAAATATAATTTGTTGATGAAAATTTACAAACATATTAATTGTATAAATACAAACCACAAATAATACTATATTGAAAACTACAAGTCATATAGACATATAGAGGATATATAGACGATAGGAGTCATATAGAGGATATTACATGGCCGCGCGGAGATACGGCTTTTATCTTCGAGTGGTGAAAAAGTATCTCACGGGTGAGCGCAGCGAACGAGTGAGATTAATTTTTAACACGAGAAGATTAAATTTGTATCTACGCGCGGCCTTGAAGAAGGCAGCATTGCCAATATGTCGGATTTCACATCCGAGAAACAGCGTTTAAGCTAACATTTTCAAGTCGCTCTTATTATAAACTTGTTAATGGGACCTTAATTTAAACTTCCATAAGTGCATACAATACGGGACGGCATAGCGTCTTAGCGGATACGTTCCGAGTACGAAACTTGTTACTGAGATCTTAATTTTTCTTCCATGAGTGCGTAGAATACGTGACGGCCAAACACCGTAATTAAAGCCCGTATGCCTGCTCTGCGTCTCAGCGGATGCGTTCTCAGTATCAAACTTGTTACTTGATTTAGAATTCCGTAAGTGTATACAATACGGGACGACTTGGCACCGTTATTGAAGCCCGTATTTGCGCTCAGTGAATTTGCATGAGTGCGTAGAATGCGGAACGGCTAATAAGCGTAATTAAAGACCACATGTGCGCTCAGCGACTTAGGAGATGCATTTTAAATATGAAACTTGTTACGGAGACCTAAATCAATCAATCTCTATTTGCATGTACTGCCATTAAATCTATACAGTTAAGTTGTTGATGAAAGTTTACAAACATATTAATTTTATAAATACAAACAACAAATAATACTTTATTGAAAACTACAAGTCATATAGACATATAGAGGATATATAGAGGATAGGAGTCATGTTTTTATGACATGCCCGCGCAGAGATACGGATTTTATCTTCGAGTGTTGAAAATTTATCTCACGAGTGCGCGCAGCGAACGAGTGAGATTAATTTTTAACACGATAAGATTAAATTCGTATCTACGCGCGGCCTTGAAGAAGGCAGCATTGCCGAAATGTCGGTTTTCAGACACGAGAAACTGCGTTTAAGCTAACGTTTTCAAGTCGTTCTTTTTATAAACTCGTTAATGGGACCTTAATTTAAACTTCCATAAGTGCATACAATACGGGACGGCATAGCGTCTTAGCGGATACGTTCTGAGTACGAAACTTGTTACAGAGATCTTAATTTTTCTTCCATGAGTGCGTAGAATACGTGACGGCCAAACACCGTAATTAAAGCCCGTATGCCTGCTCCGCGTCTCAGCGGATGCGTTCTCAGTATCAAACTTGTTACTAGGACTTGATTTAGAATTCCATACGTGTATACAATGCGGGACGACTGGGCACCGTTATTGAAGCCCGTATTTGCGCTCAGTGGATTTCCATGAGTGCGTAGAATGCGGGACGGCTAACAAGCGTAATTAAATACCATATGTGCGCTAAGCGTCTTAGCGGATGCATTATAAATATGAAACTTGTTACGGAGACCTAAATCAATCAATCTCTATTTACATGTACTGCCATTAAATCTATAAATATAATTTGTTGATGAAAATTTACAAACATATTAATTGTATAAATACAAACCACAAATAATACTATATTGAAAACTACAAGTCATATAGACATATAGAGCATATATAGACGATAGGAGTCATATACAGGATATTACATGGCCGCGCGGAGATACGGCTTTTATCTTCGAGTGGTGAAAAAGTATCTCACGGGTGAGCGCAGCGAACGAGTGAGATTAATTTTTAACACGAGAAGATTAAATTTGTATCTACGCGCGGCCTTGAAGAAGGCAGCATTGCCAATATGTCGGATTTCACATCCGAGAAACAGCGTTTAAGCTAACATTTTCAAGTCGTTCTTATTATAAACTTGTTAATGGGACCTTAATTTAAACTTCCATAAGTGCATACAATACGGGACGGCATAGCGTCTTAGCGGATACGTTCCGAGTACGAAACTTGTTACTGAGATCTTAATTTTCTTCCATGAGTGCGTAGAATACGTGACGGCCAAACACCGTAATTAAAGCCCGTATGCCTGCTCTGCGTCTCAGCGGATGCGTTCTCAGTATCAAACTTGTTACTTGATTTAGAATTCCGTAAGTGTATACAATACGGGACGACTTGGCACCGTTATTGAAGCCCGTATTTGCGCTCAGTGAATTTGCATGAGTGCGTAGAATGCGGAACGGCTAATAAGCGTAATTAAAGACCACATGTGCGCTCAGCGACTTAGGAGATGCATTTTAAATATGAAACTTGTTACGGAGACCTAAATCAATCAATCTCTATTTGCATGTACTGCCATTAAATCTATACAGTTAAGTTGTTGATGAAAATTTACAAACATATTAATTTTATAAATACAAACAACAAATAATACTTTATTGAAAACTACAAGTCATATAGACATATAGAGGATATATAGAGGATAGGAGTCATGTTTTTATGACATGCCCGCGCAGAGATACGGATTTTATCTTCGAGTGTTGAAAATTTATCTCACGAGTGCGCGCAGCGAACGAGTGAGATTAATTTTTAACACGAGAAGATTAAATTCGTATCTACGCGCGGCCTTGAAGAAGGCAGCATTGCCGAAATGTCGGTTTTCAGACACGAGAAACTGCGTTTAAGCTAACGTTTTCAAGTCGTTCTTTTATAAACTCGTTAATGGGACCTTAATTTAAACTTCCATAAGTGCATACAATACGGGACGGCATAGCGTCTTAGCGGATACGTTCTGAGTACGAAACTTGTTACAGAGATCTTAATTTTTCTTCCATGAGTGCGTAGAATACGTGACGGCCAAACACCGTAATTAAAGCCCGTATGCCTGCTCCGCGTCTCAGCGGATGCGTTCTCAGTATCAAACTTGTTACTAGGACTTGATTTAGAATTCCATACGTGTATACAATGCGGGACGACTGGGCACCGTTATTGAAGCCCGTATTTGCGCTCAGTGGATTTCCATGAGTGCGTAGAATGCGGGACGGCTAACAAGCGTAATTAAATACCATATGTGCGCTAAGCGTCTTAGCGGATGCATTTTAAATATTAAACTTGTTACGGAGACCTAAATCAATCAATCTTTATTTACATGTACTACCATTAAATCTATACATTTAAGTTGTTGATGAAAATTTACAAGCATATTAATATTATAACTACAAACAACAAATAATACTTTATTGAAAACTACAAGTCATATAGACATATAGAGGATAGGAGTCAGATAGAGGATATTACATGGCCGCGCGGAGATACGGACTTTATCTTCGAGTGAGATTAATTTTTAACACGGGAAGATTAAATTCGTATTACGCGCGGCCTTGAATAAGGCAGCATTGCCGAAATGTCGGTTTTCAAATACGACAAACAGCGTTTAAGCTAACATTTTCAAGTCGTTCTTATTATAAACTTGTTAATGGAACCTTAATTTGTTACTAGGACTTGATTTAGAGTTCCATAAGTGTATACAATGCGGGACGACAGGGCACCGTTATTGAAGCCCGTATTTGCGCTCAGTGCATTTCCATGAGTGCGTAGAATGCGGGACGGCTAATAAGCGTAATTAAATACCATATGTGCGCTAAGCTTCTTAGCGGATGCATTTTAAATATGAAACTTGTTACGGAGACCTAAATCAATCAATCTCTACTTACATGTACTGCTATTAAATCTATACATTTAAGTTGTTAATGAAAATTTACAAACATTAATTTTATAAATACAAACAACAAATAATACTTTATTGAAAACTACAAGTCATATAGACATATAGAGGATATATAGAGGATAGGAGTCATGTAGAGGATATTACATGGCCGCGCGGAGATACGGCTTTTGTCTTCGAGTGGTGAAAAAGTATCTCACGAGTGAGCGCAGCGAACGAGTGAGATTATTTTAACACGAGAAGATTAAATTTGTATCTACGCGCGGCCTTGAAGAAGGCAGCATTGCCAAAATGTCGGTTTTCACATACGAGAAACAGCGTTTAAGCTAACATTTTCAAGTCGTTCCTATTATAAACTTGTTAATGGGACCTTAATTTAAACTTCCATAAGTGCATACAATACGGGACGGCATAGCGTCTTAGCGGATACGTTCTGAGTACGAAACTTGTTACTGAGATCTTAATTTTTCTTCCATGAGTGCGTAGAATACGTGACGGCCAAACACCGTAATTAAAGCCCGTATGCCTGCTCTGCGTCTCAGCGGATGCGTTCTCAGTATCAAACTTGTTACTAGGACTTGATTTAGAATTCCGTAAGTGTATACAATACGGGACGACTTGGCACCGTTATTGAAGCCCGTATTTGCGCTCAGTGAATTTGCATGAGTGCGTAGAATGCGGAACGGCTAATAAGCGTAATTAAAGACCACATGTGCGCTCAGCGACTTAAATTTTAAATATGAAACTTGTTACGGAGACCTAAATCAATCAATCTCTATTTGCATGTACTGCCATTAAATCTATACAGTTAAGTTGTTGATGAAAATTTACAAACATATTAATTTATAAATACAAACAACAAATAATACTTTATTGAAAACTACAAGTCATATAGACATATAGAGGATATATAGAGGATAGGAGTCATGTAGAGGATATTACATGGCCGCGCAGAGATACGAATTTTATCTTCGAGTGTTGAAAATTATCTCACGAGTGAGCGCAGCGAACGAGTGAGAGAAATTTTTAACACGAGAAGATAAAATTCGTATCTCCAAGCGGTCATGTAATGTTCTGTTTTATATAAACATTTATGAAATACCAAATTCAAATTTTATTTGAGTTAAGCTTAAAAATCGAGCATTCAGCAAAGGCAAGTGTGATATTTTCACATGTGAAAATAACATGATATTTTCACGTGTGAAGATATCAAGTTTTCGCGCGGGAGATCACCTGGTATTTCATTGGTGATTATATAATAAACGGATTTTATCTTCGAGTGTTGAAAATTTATCTCACGAGTGCTTGCAGCGAACGAGTGAGATTAATTTTTAACACGAGAAGATTAAATTCGTATCTACGCGCGGCCTTGAAGAAGGCAGCATTGCCGAAATGTCGGTTTTCACATGCGAGAAACTGCGTTTAAGCTAACGTTTTCAAGTCGTTCTTTTTATAAACTCGTTAATGGGACCTTAATTTAAACTTCCATAAGTGCATACAATACGGGACGGCATAGCGTCTTAGCGGATACGTTCTGAGTACGAAACTTGTTACAGAGATCTTAATTTTTCTTCCATGAGTGCGTAGAATATGTGACGGCCAAACACCGTAATTAAAGCCCGTATGCCTGCTCCGCGTCTCAGCGGATGCGTTCTCAGTATCAAACTTGTTACTAGGACTTGATTTAGAATTCCATACATGTATACAATGCGGGACGACTGGGCACCGTTATTGAAGCCCGTATTTGCGCTCAGTGGATTTCCATGAGTGCGTAGAATGCGGGACGGCTAACAAGCGTAATTAAATACCATATGTGCGCTAAGCGTCTTAGCGGATGCATTTTATACGGAGAACTAAATCAATCAATCTCTACTTACATGTACTGCTATTAAATCTATACATTTAAGTTGTTGATGAAAATTTACAAGAATATTAATATTATAAATACAAACAACAAATAATACTTTATTGAAAACTACAAGTCATATAGACATATAGAGGATATATAGAGGATAGGAGTCAGATAGAGGATATTACATGGCCGCGCGGAGATACGGACTTTATCTTCGAGTGAGATTAATTTTTAACACGGGAAGATTAAATTCGTATCTACGCGCGGCCTTGAATAAGGCAGCATTGCCGAAATGTCGGTTTTAACATACGACAAACAGCGTTTAAGCTAACATTTTCAAGTCGTTCTTATTATAAACTTGTTAATAGAACCTTAATTTGTTACTAGGACTTGATTTAGAATTCCGTAAGTGTATACAATACGGGACGACTTGGCACCGTTATTGAAGCCCGTATTTGCGCTCAGTGGATTTCCATGAGTGCGTAGAATGCGGGACGGCTAACAAGCGTAATTAAAGACCACATGTGCGCTCAGCGACTTAGGAGATGCATTATAAATATGAAACTTGTTACGGAGACCTAAATCAATCAATCTCTATTTACATGTACTGCCATTAAATCTATAAATATAATTTGTTGATGAAAATTTACAAACATATTAATTGTATAAATACAAACCACAAATAATACTATATTGAAAACTACAAGTCATATAGACATATAGAGGATATATAGACGATAGGAGTCATATAGAGGATATTACATGGCCGCGCGGAGATACGGCTTTTATCTTCGAGTGGTGAAAAAGTATCTCACGGGTGAGCGCAGCGAACGAGTGAGATTAATTTTTAACACGAGAAGATTAAATTTGTATCTACGCGCGGCCTTGAAGAAGGCAGCATTGCCAATATGTCGGATTTCACATCCGAGAAACAGCGTTTAAGCTAACATTTTCAAGTCGCTCTTATTATAAACTTGTTAATGGGACCTTAATTTAAACTTCCATAAGTGCATACAATACGGGACGGCATAGCGTCTTAGCGGATACGTTCCGAGTACGAAACTTGTTACTGAGATCTTAATTTTTCTTCCATGAGTGCGTAGAATACGTGACGGCCAAACACCGTAATTAAAGCCCGTATGCCTGCTCTGCGTCTCAGCGGATGCGTTCTCAGTATCAAACTTGTTACTTGATTTAGAATTCCGTAAGTGTATACAATACGGGACGACTTGGCACCGTTATTGAAGCCCGTATTTGCGCTCAGTGAATTTGCATGAGTGCGTAGAATGCGGAACGGCTAATAAGCGTAATTAAAGACCACATGTGCGCTCAGCGACTTAGGAGATGCATTTTAAATATGAAACTTGTTACGGAGACCTAAATCAATCAATCTCTATTTGCATGTACTGCCATTAAATCTATACAGTTAAGTTGTTGATGAAAGTTTACAAACATATTAATTTTATAAATACAAACAACAAATAATACTTTATTGAAAACTACAAGTCATATAGACATATAGAGGATATATAGAGGATAGGAGTCATGTTTTATGACATGCCCGCGCAGAGATACGGATTTTATCTTCGAGTGTTGAAAATTTATCTCACGAGTGCGCGCAGCGAACGAGTGAGATTAATTTTTAACACGATAAGATTAAATTCGTATCTACGCGCGGCCTTGAAGAAGGCAGCATTGCCGAAATGTCGGTTTTCAGACACGAGAAACTGCGTTTAAGCTAACGTTTTCAAGTCGTTCTTTTTATAAACTCGTTAATGGGACCTTAATTTAAACTTCCATAAGTGCATACAATACGGGACGGCATAGCGTCTTAGCGGATACGTTCTGAGTACGAAACTTGTTACAGAGATCTTAATTTTTCTTCCATGAGTGCGTAGAATACGTGACGGCCAAACACCGTAATTAAAGCCCGTATGCCTGCTCCGCGTCTCAGCGGATGCGTTCTCAGTATCAAACTTGTTACTAGGACTTGATTTAGAATTCCATACGTGTATACAATGCGGGACGACTGGGCACCGTTATTGAAGCCCGTATTTGCGCTCAGTGGATTTCCATGAGTGCGTAGAATGCGGGACGGCTAACAAGCGTAATTAAATACCATATGTGCGCTAAGCGTCTTAGCGGATGCATTATAAATATGAAACTTGTTACGGAGACCTAAATCAATCAATCTCTATTTACATGTACTGCCATTAAATCTATAAATATAATTTGTTGATGAAAATTTACAAACATATTAATTGTATAAATACAAACCACAAATAATACTATATTGAAAACTACAAGTCATATAGACATATAGAGCATATATAGACGATAGGAGTCATATACAGGATATTACATGGCCGCGCGGAGATACGGCTTTTATCTTCGAGTGGTGAAAAAGTATCTCACGGGTGAGCGCAGCGAACGAGTGAGATTAATTTTTAACACGAGAAGATTAAATTTGTATCTACGCGCGGCCTTGAAGAAGGCAGCATTGCCAATATGTCGGATTTCACATCCGAGAAACAGCGTTTAAGCTAACATTTTCAAGTCGTTCTTATTATAAACTTGTTAATGGGACCTTAATTTAAACTTCCATAAGTGCATACAATACGGGACGGCATAGCGTCTTAGCGGATACGTTCCGAGTACGAAACTTGTTACTGAGATCTTAATTTTTCTTCCATGAGTGCGTAGAATACGTGACGGCCAAACACCGTAATTAAAGCCCGTATGCCTGCTCTGCGTCTCAGCGGATGCGTTCTCAGTATCAAACTTGTTACTTGATTTAGAATTCCGTAAGTGTATACAATACGGGACGACTTGGCACCGTTATTGAAGCCCGTATTTGCGCTCAGTGAATTTGCATGAGTGCGTAGAATGCGGAACGGCTAATAAGCGTAATTAAAGACCACATGTGCGCTCAGCGACTTAGGAGATGCATTTTAAATATGAAACTTGTTACGGAGACCTAAATCAATCAATCTCTATTTGCATGTACTGCCATTAAATCTATACAGTTAAGTTGTTGATGAAAATTTACAAACATATTAATTTTATAAATACAAACAACAAATAATACTTTATTGAAAACTACAAGTCATATAGACATATAGAGGATATATAGAGGATAGGAGTCATGTTTTTATGACATGCCCGCGCAGAGATACGGATTTTATCTTCGAGTGTTGAAAATTTATCTCACGAGTGCGCGCAGCGAACGAGTGAGATTAATTTTTAACACGAGAAGATTAAATTCGTATCTACGCGCGGCCTTGAAGAAGGCAGCATTGCCGAAATGTCGGTTTTCAGACACGAGAAACTGCGTTTAAGCTAACGTTTTCAAGTCGTTCTTTTATAAACTCGTTAATGGGACCTTAATTTAAACTTCCATAAGTGCATACAATACGGGACGGCATAGCGTCTTAGCGGATACGTTCTGAGTACGAAACTTGTTACAGAGATCTTAATTTTTCTTCCATGAGTGCGTAGAATACGTGACGGCCAAACACCGTAATTAAAGCCCGTATGCCTGCTCCGCGTCTCAGCGGATGCGTTCTCAGTATCAAACTTGTTACTAGGACTTGATTTAGAATTCCATACGTGTATACAATGCGGGACGACTGGGCACCGTTATTGAAGCCCGTATTTGCGCTCAGTGGATTTCCATGAGTGCGTAGAATGCGGGACGGCTAACAAGCGTAATTAAATACCATATGTGCGCTAAGCGTCTTAGCGGATGCATTTTAAATATTAAACTTGTTACGGAGACCTAAATCAATCAATCTTTATTTACATGTACTACCATTAAATCTATACATTTAAGTTGTTGATGAAAATTTACAAGCATATTAATATTATAACTACAAACAACAAATAATACTTTATTGAAAACTACAAGTCATATAGACATATAGAGGATAGGAGTCAGATAGAGGATATTACATGGCCGCGCGGAGATACGGACTTTATCTTCGAGTGAGATTAATTTTTAACACGGGAAGATTAAATTCGTATACGCGCGGCCTTGAATAAGGCAGCATTGCCGAAATGTCGGTTTTCAAATACGACAAACAGCGTTTAAGCTAACATTTTCAAGTCGTTCTTATTATAAACTTGTTAATGGAACCTTAATTTGTTACTAGGACTTGATTTAGAGTTCCATAAGTGTATACAATGCGGGACGACAGGGCACCGTTATTGAAGCCCGTATTTGCGCTCAGTGCATTTCCATGAGTGCGTAGAATGCGGGACGGCTAATAAGCGTAATTAAATACCATATGTGCGCTAAGCTTCTTAGCGGATGCATTTTAAATATGAAACTTGTTACGGAGACCTAAATCAATCAATCTCTACTTACATGTACTGCTATTAAATCTATACATTTAAGTTGTTAATGAAAATTACAAACATTAATTTTATAAATACAAACAACAAATAATACTTTATTGAAAACTACAAGTCATATAGACATATAGAGGATATATAGAGGATAGGAGTCATGTAGAGGATATTACATGGCCGCGCGGAGATACGGCTTTTGTCTTCGAGTGGTGAAAAAGTATCTCACGAGTGAGCGCAGCGAACGAGTGAGATTAATTTTTAACACGAGAAGATTAAATTTGTATCTACGCGCGGCCTTGAAGAAGGCAGCATTGCCAAAATGTCGGTTTTCACATACGAGAAACAGCGTTTAAGCTAACATTTTCAAGTCGTTCCTATTATAAACTTGTTAATGGGACCTTAATTTAAACTTCCATAAGTGCATACAATACGGGACGGCATAGCGTCTTAGCGGATACGTTCTGAGTACGAAACTTGTTACTGAGATCTTAATTTTTCTTCCATGAGTGCGTAGAATACGTGACGGCCAAACACCGTAATTAAAGCCCGTATGCCTGCTCTGCGTCTCAGCGGATGCGTTCTCAGTATCAAACTTGTTACTAGGACTTGATTTAGAATTCCGTAAGTGTATACAATACGGGACGACTTGGCACCGTTATTGAAGCCCGTATTTGCGCTCAGTGAATTTGCATGAGTGCGTAGAATGCGGAACGGCTAATAAGCGTAATTAAAGACCACATGTGCGCTCAGCGACTTAAATTTTAAATATGAAACTTGTTACGGAGACCTAAATCAATCAATCTCTATTTGCATGTACTGCCATTAAATCTATACAGTTAAGTTGTTGATGAAAATTTACAAACATATTAATTTATAAATACAAACAACAAATAATACTTTATTGAAAACTACAAGTCATATAGACATATAGAGGATATATAGACGATAGGAGTCATATAGAGGATATACATGCCCGCGCAGAGATACGGATTTTATCTTCGAGTGTTGAAAATTTATCTCACGAGTGCGCGCAGCGAACGAGTGAGATTAATTTTTAACACGAGAAGATTAAATTCGTATCTACGCGCGGCCTTGAAGAAGGCAGCATTGCCGAAATGTCGGTTTTCAGACACGAGAAACTGCGTTTAAGCTAACGTTTTCAAGTCGTTCTTTTTATAAACTCGTTAATGGGACCTTAATTTAAACTTCCATAAGTGCATACAATACGGGACGGCATAGCGTCTTAGCGGATACGTTCTGAGTACGAAACTTGTTACAGAGATCTTAATTTTTCTTCCATGAGTGCGTAGAATACGTGACGGCCAAACACCGTAATTAAAGCCCGTATGCCTGCTCCGCGTCTCAGCGGATGCGTTCTCAGTATCAAACTTGTTACTAGGACTTGATTTAGAATTCCATACGTGTATACAATGCGGGACGACTGGGCACCGTTATTGAAGCCCGTATTTGCGCTCAGTGGATTTCCATGAGTGCGTAGAATGCGGGACGGCTAACAAGCGTAATTAAATACCATATGTGCGCTAAGCGTCTTAGCGGATGCATTTTAAATATTAAACTTGTTACGGAGACCTAAATCAATCAATCTTTATTTACATGTACTACCATTAAATCTATACATTTAAGTTGTTGATGAAAATTTACAAGCATATTAATATTATAAATACAAACAACAAATAATACTTTATTGAAAACTACAAGTCATATAGACATATAGAGGATAGGAGTCAGATAGAGGATATTACATGGCCGCGAGGAGATACGGACTTTATCTTCGAGTGAGATTAATTTTTAACACGGGAAGATTAAATTCGTATTACGCGCGGCCTTGAATAAGGCAGCATTGCCGAAATGTCGGTTTTCAAATACGACAAACAGCGTTTAAGCTAACATTTTCAAGTCGTTCTTATTATAAACTTGTTAATGGAACCTTAATTTGTTACTAGGACTTGATTTAGAATTCCGTAAGTGTATACAATACGGGACGACTTGGCACCGTTATTGAAGCCCGTATTTGCGCTCAGTGAATTTGCATGAGTGCGTAGAATGCGTAACGGCTAATAAGCGTAATTAAAGACCATTTGTGCGCTCAGCGACTTAGGAGATGCATTTTAAATATGAAACTTGTTACGGAGACCTAAATCAATCAATCTCTATTTACATGTACTGCCATTAAATCTATACAGTTTAAGTTGTTGATGAAAATTTACAAACATATTAATTTTATAAATACAAACAACAAATAATACTTTATTGAAAACTACAAGTCATATAGACATATAGAGGATATATAGAGGATAGGAGTCATATAGAGGATATTACATGGCCGCGCAGAGATACGAATTTTATCTTCGAGTGTTGAAAATTATCTCACGAGTGAGCGCAGCGAACGAGTGAGAGAATTTTTAACACGAGAAGATAAAATTCGTATCTCCAAGCGGTCATGTAATGTTCTGTTATTATAAAACATTTATGAAATACAAATTCAAATTTTATTTGAGTTAAGCTTAAAAATCGAGCATTCAGCAAAGGCAAGTGTGATATTTTCACATGTGAAAATAACATGATATTTCACGTGTGAAGATATCAAGTTTTCGCGCGGGAGATCACCTGGTATTTCATTGGTGATTATATAATAAACGGATTTTATCTTCGAGTGTTGAAAATTTATCTCACGAGTGCTTGCAGCGAACGAGTGAGATTAATTTTTAACACGAGAAGATTAAATTCGTATCTACGCGCGGCCTTGAAGAAGGCAGCATTGCCGAAATGTCGGTTTTCACATGCGAGAAACTGCGTTTAAGCTAACGTTTTCAAGTCGTTCTTTTTATAAACTCGTTAATGGGACCTTAATTTAAACTTCCATAAGTGCATACAATACGGGACGGCATAGCGTCTTAGCGGATACGTTCTGAGTACGAAACTTGTTACAGAGATCTTAATTTTTCTTCCATGAGTGCGTAGAATATGTGACGGCCAAACACCGTAATTAAAGCCCGTATGCCTGCTCCGCGTCTCAGCGGATGCGTTCTCAGTATCAAACTTGTTACTAGGACTTGATTTAGAATTCCATACATGTATACAATGCGGGACGACTGGGCACCGTTATTGAAGCCCGTATTTGCGCTCAGTGGATTTCCATGAGTGCGTAGAATGCGGGACGGCTAACAAGCGTAATTAAATACCATATGTGCGCTAAGCGTCTTAGCGGATGCATTTTATACGGAGAACTAAATCAATCAATCTCTACTTACATGTACTGCTATTAAATCTATACATTTAAGTTGTTGATGAAAATTTACAAGAATATTAATATTATAAATACAAACAACAAATAATACTTTATTGAAAACTACAAGTCATATAGACATATAGAGGATATATAGAGGATAGGAGTCAGATAGAGGATATTACATGGCCGCGCGGAGATACGGACTTTATCTTCGAGTGAGATTAATTTTTAACACGGGAAGATTAAATTCGTATCTACGCGCGGCCTTGAATAAGGCAGCATTGCCGAAATGTCGGTTTTAACATACGACAAACAGCGTTTAAGCTAACATTTTCAAGTCGTTCTTATTATAAACTTGTTAATAGAACCTTAATTGTTACTAGGACTTGATTTAGAATTCCGTAAGTGTATACAATACGGGACGACTTGGCACCGTTATTGAAGCCCGTATTTGCGCTCAGTGGATTTCCATGAGTGCGTAGAATGCGGGACGGCTAACAAGCGTAATTAAAGACCATATGTGCGCTCAGCGACTTAGCGAGATGCATTATAAATATGAAACTTGTTACGGAGACCTAAATCAATCAATCTCTATTTACATGTACTGCCATTAAATCTATAAATATAATTTGTTGATGAAAATTTACAAACATATTAATTGTATAAATACAAACCACAAATAATACTATATTGAAAACTACAAGTCATATAGACATATAGAGGATATATAGACGATAGGAGTCATATAGAGGATATTACATGGCCGCGCGGAGATACGGCTTTATCTTCGAGTGGTGAAAAAGTATCTCACGGGTGAGCGCAGCGAACGAGTGAGATTAATTTTTAACACGAGAAGATTAAATTTGTATCTACGCGCGGCCTTGAAGAAGGCAGCATTGCCAATATGTCGGATTTCACATCCGAGAAACAGCGTTTAAGCTAACATTTTCAAGTCGTTCTTATTATAAACTTGTTAATGGGACCTTAATTTAAACTTCCATAAGTGCATACAATACGGGACGGCATAGCGTCTTAGCGGATACGTTCCGAGTACGAAACTTGTTACTGAGATCTTAATTTTTCTTCCATGAGTGCGTAGAATACGTGACGGCCAAACACCGTAATTAAAGCCCGTATGCCTGCTCTGCGTCTCAGCGGATGCGTTCTCAGTATCAAACTTGTTACTTGATTTAGAATTCCGTAAGTGTATACAATACGGGACGACTTGGCACCGTTATTGAAGCCCGTATTTGCGCTCAGTGAATTTGCATGAGTGCGTAGAATGCGGAACGGCTAATAAGCGTAATTAAAGACCACATGTGCGCTCAGCGACTTAGGAGATGCATTTTAAATATGAAACTTGTTACGGAGACCTAAATCAATCAATCTCTATTTGCATGTACTGCCATTAAATCTATACAGTTAAGTTGTTGATGAAAGTTTACAAACATATTAATTTTATAAATACAAACAACAAATAATACTTTATTGAAAACTACAAGTCATATAGACATATAGAGGATATATAGAGGATAGGAGTCATGTTTTTATGACATGCCCGCGCAGAGATACGGATTTTATCTTCGAGTGTTGAAAATTTATCTCACGAGTGCGCGCAGCGAACGAGTGAGATTAATTTTAACACGAGAAGATTAAATTCGTATCTACGCGCGGCCTTGAAGAAGGCAGCATTGCCGAAATGTCGGTTTTCAGACACGAGAAACTGCGTTTAAGCTAACGTTTTCAAGTCGTTCTTTTTATAAACTCGTTAATGGGACCTTAATTTAAACTTCCATAAGTGCATACAATACGGACGGCATAGCGTCTTAGCGGATACGTTCTGAGTACGAAACTTGTTACAGAGATCTTAATTTTTCTTCCATGAGTGCGTAGAATACGTGACGGCCAAACACCGTAATTAAAGCCCGTATGCCTGCTCCGCGTCTCAGCGGATGCGTTCTCAGTATCAAACTTGTTACTAGGACTTGATTTAGAATTCCATACGTGTATACAATGCGGGACGACTGGGCACCGTTATTGAAGCCCGTATTTGCGCTCAGTGGATTTCCATGAGTGCGTAGAATGCGGGACGGCTAACAAGCGTAATTAAATACCATATGTGCGCTAAGCGTCTTAGCGGATGCATTTAAATATTAAACTTGTTACGGAGACCTAAATCAATCAATCTTTATTTACATGTACTACCATTAAATCTATACATTTAAGTTGTTGATGAAAATTTACAAGCATATTAATATTATAAATACAAACAACAAATAATACTTTATTGAAAACTACAAGTATAGACATATAGAGGATAGGAGTCAGATAGAGGATATTACATGGCCGCGAGGAGATACGGACTTTATCTTCGAGTGAGATTAATTTTTAACACGGGAAGATTAAATTCGTATTACGCGCGGCCTTGAATAAGGCAGCATTGCCGAAATGTCGGTTTTCAAATACGACAAACAGCGTTTAAGCTAACATTTTCAAGTCGTTCTTATTATAAACTTGTTAATGGAACCTAATTTGTTACTAGGACTTGATTTAGAATTCCGTAAGTGTATACAATACGGGACGACTTGGCACCGTTATTGAAGCCCGTATTTGCGCTCAGTGAATTTGCATGAGTGCGTAGAATGCGTAACGCCTAATAAGCGTAATTAAAGACCATATGTGCGCTCAGCGACTTAGGAGATGCATTTTAAATATGAAACTTGTTACGGAGACCTAAATCAATCAATCTCTATTTACATGTACTGCCATTAAATCTATACAGTTTAAGTTGTTGATGAAAATTTACAAACATATTAATTTTATAAATACAAACAACAAATAATACTTTATTGAAAACTACAAGTCATATAGACATATAGAGGATATATAGAGGATAGGAGTCATGTAGAGGATATTACATGCCGCGCAGAGATACGAATTTTATCTTCGAGTGTTGAAAATTATCTCACGAGTGAGCGCAGCGACGAGTGAGAGAAATTTTAACCGAGAAGATAAAATTCGTATCTCCAAGCGGTCATGTAATGTTCTGTTTATTATAAAACATTTATGAAATACCAAATCAAATTTTATTTGAGTTAAGCTTAAAAATCGAGCATCAGCAAAGGCAAGTGTGATATTTTCACATGTGAAAATAACATGATATTTTCACGTGGAAGATATCAAGTTTTCGCGCGGGAGATCACCTGGTTTTTCATGGTGATTATATAATAAACGGATTTTATCTTCGAGTGTTGAAAATTTATCTCACGAGTGCTTGCAGCGAACGAGTGAGATTAATTTTTAACACGAGAAGATTAAATTCGTATCTACGCGCGGCCTTGAAGAAGGCAGCATTGCCGAAATGTCGGTTTTCACATGCGAGAAACTGCGTTTAAGCTAACGTTTTCAAGTCGTTTTTTTTATAAACTCGTTAATGGGACCTTAATTTAAACTTCCATAAGTGCATACAATACGGGACGGCATAGCGTCTTAGCGGATACGTTCTGAGTACGAAACTTGTTACAGAGATCTTAATTTTTCTTCCATGAGTGCGTAGAATACGTGACGGCCAAACACCGTAATTAAAGCCCGTATGCCTGCTCCGCGTCTCAGCGGATGCGTTCTCAGTATCAAACTTGTTACTAGGACTTGATTTAGAATTCCATACATGTATACAATGCGGGACGACTGGGCACCGTTATTGAAGCCCGTATTTGCGCTCAGTGGATTTCCATGAGTGCGTAGAATGCGGGACGGCTAACAAGCGTAATTAAATACCATATGTGCGCTAAGCGTCTTAGCGGATGCATTTTATACGGAGAACTAAATCAATCAATCTCTACTTACATGTACTGCTATTAAATCTATACATTTAAGTTGTTGATGAAAATTTACAAGAATATTAATATTATAAATACAAACAACAAATAATACTTTATTGAAAACTACAAGTCATATAGACATATAGAGGATATATAGAGGATAGGAGTCAGATAGAGGATATTACATGGCCGCGCGGAGATACGGACTTTATCTTCGAGTGAGATTAATTTTTAACACGGGAAGATTAAATTCGTATCTACGCGCGGCCTTGAATAGGCAGCATTGCCGAAATGTCGGTTTTAACATACGACAAACAGCGTTTAAGCTAACATTTTCAAGTCGTTCTTATTATAAACTTGTTAATGGAACCTTAATTTGTTACTAGGACTTGATTTAGAATCCATAAGTGTATACAATGCGGGACGACTGGGCACCGTTATTGAAGCCCGTATTTGCGCTCAGTGGATTTCCATGAGTGCGTAGAATGCGGGACGGCTAACAAGCGTAATTAAATACCATATGTGCGCTAAGCGTCTTAGGGATGCATTTAAATATGAAACTTGTTACGGAGACCTAAATCAATCAATCTCTATTACATGTACTGCCATTAAATCTATAAATTTAATTTGTTGATGAAAATTTACAAACATATTAATTGTATAAATACAAACCACAAATAATACTTTATTGAAAACTACAAGTCATATAGACATATAGAGGATATATAGACGATAGGAGTCATATAGAGGATATTACATGGCCGCGCGGAGATACGGCTTTTATCTTCGAGTGGTGAAAAAGTATCTCACGGGTGAGCGCAGCGAACGAGTGAGATTAATTTTTAACACGAGAAGATTAATTTGTATCTACGCGCGGCCTTGAAGAAGGCAGCATTGCCAATATGTCGGATTTCACATACGAGAAACAGCGTTTAAGCTAACATTTTCAAGTCGCTCTTATTATAAACTTGTTAATGGGACCTTAATTTAAACTTCCATAAGTGCATACAATACGGGACGGCATAGCGTCTTAGCGGATACGTTCCGAGTACGAAACTTGTTACTGAGATCTTAATTTTTCTTCCATGAGTGCGTAGAATACGTGACGGCCAAACACCGTAATTAAAGCCCGTATGCCTGCTCTGCGTCTCAGCGGATGCGTTCTCAGTATCAAACTTGTTACTTGATTTAGAATTCCGTAAGTGTATACAATACGGGACGACTTGGCACCGTTATTGAAGCCCGTATTTGCGCTCAGTGAATTTGCATGAGTGCGTAGAATGCGGAACGGCTAATAAGCGTAATTAAAGACCACATGTGCGCTCAGCGACTAGAGATGCATTTTAAATATGAAACTTGTTACGGAGACCTAAATCAATCAATCTCTATTTGCATGTACTGCCATTAAATCTATACAGTAAGTTGTTGATGAAAGTTTACAAACATATTAATTTTATAAATACAAACAACAAATAATACTTTATTGAAAACTACAAGTCATATAGACATATAGAGGATATATAGAGGATAGGAGTCATGTTTTTATGACATGCCCGCGCAGAGATACGGATTTTATCTTCGAGTGTTGAAAATTTATCTCACGAGTGCGCGCAGCGAACGAGTGAGATTAATTTTTAACACGATAAGATTAAATTCGTATCTACGCGCGGCCTTGAAGAAGGCAGCATTGCCGAAATGTCGGTTTTCAGACACGAGAAACTGCGTTTAAGCTAACGTTTTCAAGTCGTCTTTTTATAAACTCGTTAATGGGACCTTAATTTAAACTTCCATAAGTGCATACAATACGGGACGGCATAGCGTCTTAGCGGATACGTTCTGAGTACGAAACTTGTTACAGAGATCTTAATTTTTCTTCCATGAGTGCGTAGAATACGTGACGGCCAAACACCGTAATAAAGCCCGTATGCCTGCTCCGCGTCTCAGCGGATGCGTTCTCAGTATCAAACTTGTTACTAGGACTTGATTTAGAATTCCATACGTGTATACAATGCGGGACGACTGGGCACCGTTATTGAAGCCCGTATTTGCGCTCAGTGGATTTCCATGAGTGCGTAGAATGCGGGACGGCTAACAAGCGTAATTAAATACCATATGTGCGCTAAGCGTCTTAGCGGATGCATTATAAATATGAAACTTGTTACGGAGACCTAAATCAATCAATCTCTATTTACATGTACTGCCATTAAATCTATAAATATAATTGTTGATGAAATTTACAAACATATTAATTGTATAAATACAAACCACAAATAATACTATATTGAAAACTACAAGTCATATAGACATATAGAGCTATATAGACGATAGGAGTCATATACAGGATATTACATGGCCGCGCGGAGATACGGCTTTTATCTTCGAGTGGTGAAAAAGTATCTCACGGGTGAGCGCAGCGAACGAGTGAGATTAATTTTTAACACGAGAAGATTAAATTTGTATCTACGCGCGGCCTTGAAGAAGGCAGCATTGCCAATATGTCGGATTTCACATCCGAGAAACAGCGTTTAAGCTAACATTTTCAAGTCGTTCTTATTATAAACTTGTTAATGGGACCTTAATTTAAACTTCCATAAGTGCATACAATACGGGACGGCATAGCGTCTTAGCGGATACGTTCCGAGTACGAAACTTGTTACTGAGATCTTAATTTTTCTTCCATGAGTGCGTAGAATACGTGACGGCCAAACACCGTAATTAAAGCCCGTATGCCTGCTCTGCGTCTCAGCGGATGCGTTCTCAGTATCAAACTTGTTACTTGATTTAGAATTCCGTAAGTGTATACAATACGGGACGACTTGGCACCGTTATTGAAGCCCGTATTTGCGCTCAGTGAATTTGCATGAGTGCGTAGAATGCGGAACGGCTAATAAGCGTAATTAAAGACCACATGTGCGCTCAGCGACTTAAATTTTAAATATGAAACTTGTTACGGAGACCTAAATCAATCAATCTCTATTTGCATGTACTGCCATTAAATCTATACAGTTAAGTTGTTGATGAAAATTTACAAACATATTAATTTTATAAATACAAACAACAAATAATACTTATTGAAAACTACAAGTCATATAGACATATAGAGGATATATAGAGGATAGGAGTCATGTTTTTATGACATGCCGCGCAGAGATACGGATTTTATCTTCGAGTGTTGAAAATTTATCTCACGAGTGCGCGCAGCGAACGAGTGAGATTAATTTTTAACACGAGAAGATTAAATTCGTATCTACGCGCGGCCTTGAAGAAGGCAGCATTGCCGAAATGTCGGTTTTCAGACACGAGAAACTGCGTTTAAGCTAACGTTTTCAAGTCGTTCTTTTTATAAACTCGTTAATGGGACCTTAATTTAAACTTCCATAAGTGCATACAATACGGGACGGCATAGCGTCTTAGCGGATACGTTCTGAGTACGAAACTTGTTACAGAGATCTTAATTTTTCTTCCATGAGTGCGTAGAATACGTGACGGCCAAACACCGTAATTAAAGCCCGTATGCCTGCTCCGCGTCTCAGCGGATGCGTTCTCAGTATCAAACTTGTTACTAGGACTTGATTTAGAATTCCATACGTGTATACAATGCGGGACGACTGGGCACCGTTATTGAAGCCCGTATTTGCGCTCAGTGGATTTCCATGAGTGCGTAGAATGCGGGACGGCTAACAAGCGTAATTAAATACCATATGTGCGCTAAGCGTCTTAGCGGATGCATTTAAATATTAAACTTGTTACGGAGACCTAAATCAATCAATCTTTATTTACATGTACTACCATTAAATCTATACATTTAAGTTGTTGATGAAAATTTACAAGCATATTAATATTATAAATACAAACAACAAATAATACTTTATTGAAAACTACAAGTCATATAGACATATAGAGGATAGGAGTCAGATAGAGGATATTACATGGCCGCGAGGAGATACGGACTTTATCTTCGAGTGAGATTAATTTTTAACACGGGAAGATTAAATTCGTATTACGCGCGGCCTTGAATAAGGCAGCATTGCCGAAATGTCGGTTTTCAAATACGACAAACAGCGTTTAAGCTAACATTTTCAAGTCGTTCTTATTATAAACTTGTTAATGGAACCTTAATTTGTTACTAGGACTTGATTTAGAATTCCGTAAGTGTATACAATACGGGACGACTTGGCACCGTTATTGAAGCCCGTATTTGCGCTCAGTGATTTGCATGAGTGCGTAGAATGCGTAACGCTAATAAGCGTAATTAAAGACCATTTGTGCGCTCAGCGACTTAGGAGATGCATTTTAAATATGAAACTTGTTACGGAGACCTAAATCAATCAATCTCTATTTACATGTACTGCCATTAAATCTATACATTTAAGTTGTTGATGAAAATTTACAAACATATTAATTTATAAATACAAACAACAAATAATACTTTATTGAAAACTACAAGTCATATAGACATATAGAGGATATATAGAGGATAGGAGTCATGTAGAGGATATTACATGGCCGCGCAGAGATACGAATTTTATCTTCGAGTGTTGAAATTATCTCACGAGTGAGCGCAGCGAACGAGTGAGAGAAATTTTTAACACGAGAAGATAAAAATTCGGTATCTCCAAGCGGTCATGTAATGTTCTGTTATTATATAAACATTTATGAAATACCAAATTCAAATTTTATTTGAGTTAAGCTTAAAAAATCGAGCATTCAGCAAAGGCAAGTTGATATTTTCACATGTGAAAATAACATGATATTTTCACGTGTGAAGATATCAAGTTTCGCGCGGGAGATCACCTGGTATTTCATTGGTGATTATATAATAAACGGATTTTATCTTCGAGTGTTGAAAATTTATCTCACGAGTGCTTGCAGCGAACGAGTGAGATTAATTTTTAACACGAGAAGATTAAATTCGTATCTACGCGCGGCTTGAAGAAGGCAGCATTGCCGAAATGTCGGTTTTCACATGCGGAAACTGCGTTTAAGCTAACGTTTTCAAGTCGTTCTTTTTATAAACTCGTTAATGGGACCTTAATTTAAACTTCCATAAGTGCATACAATACGGGACGGCATAGCGTCTTAGCGGATACGTTCTGAGTACGAAACTTGTTACAGAGATCTTAATTTTTCTTCCATGAGTGCGTAGAATACGTGACGGCCAAACACCGTAATTAAAGCCCGTATGCCTGCTCCGCGTCTCAGCGGATGCGTTCTCAGTATCAAACTTGTTACTAGGACTTGATTTAGAATTCCATACATGTATACAATGCGGGACGACTGGGCACCGTTATTGAAGCCCGTATTTGCGCTCAGTGGATTTCCATGAGTGCGTAGAATGCGGGACGGCTAACAAGCGTAATTAAATACCATATGTGCGCTAAGCGTCTTAGCGGATGCATTTTAACGGAGAACTAAATCAATCAATCTTTACTACATGTACTGCTATTAAATCTATACATTTAAGTTGTTGATGAAAATTTACAAGAATATTAATATTATAAATACAAACAACAAATAATACTTTATTGAAAACTACAAGTCATATAGACATATAGAGGATATATAGAGGATAGGAGTCAGATAGAGGATATTACATGGCCGCGCGGAGATACGGACTTTATCTTCGAGTGAGATTAATTTTAACACGGGAAGATTAAATTCGTATCTACGCGCGGCCTTGAATAAGGCAGCATTGCCGAAATGTCGGTTTTAACATACGACAACAGCGTTTAAGCTAACATTTTCAAGTCGTTCTTATTATAAACTTGTTAATAGAACCTTAATTTGTTACTAGGACTTGATTTAGAATTCCGTAAGTGTATACAATACGGGACGACTTGGCACCGTTATTGAAGCCCGTATTGCGCTCAGTGGATTTCCATGAGTGCGTAGAATGCGGGACGGCTAACAAGCGTAATTAAAGACCACATGTGCGCTCAGCGACTTAGGAGATGCATTATAAATATGAAACTTGTTACGGAGACCTAAATCAATCAATCTCTATTTACATGTACTGCCATTAAATCTATAAATATAATTTGTTGATGAAAATTTACAAACATATTAATTGTATAAATACAAACCACAAATAATACTATATTGAAAACTACAAGTCATATAGACATATAGAGGATATATAGACGATAGGAGTCATATAGAGGATATACATGGCCGCGCGGAGATACGGCTTTATCTCTTCGAGTGGTGAAAAAGTATCTCACGGGTGAGCGCAGCGAACGAGTGAGATTAATTTTTAACACGAGAAGATTAAATTTGTATCTACGCGCGGCCTTGAAGAAGGCAGCATTGCCAATATGTCGGATTTCACATCCGAGAAACAGCGTTTAAGCTAACATTTTCAAGTCGTTCTTATTATAAACTTGTTAATGGGACCTTAATTTAAACTTCCATAAGTGCATACAATACGGGACGGCATAGCGTCTTAGCGGATACGTTCCGAGTACGAAACTTGTTACTGAGATCTTAATTTTTCTTCCATGAGTGCGTAGAATACGTGACGGCCAAACACCGTAATTAAAGCCCGTATGCCTGCTCTGCGTCTCAGCGGATGCGTTCTCAGTATCAACTTGTTACTTGATTTAGAATTCCGTAAGTGTATACAATACGGGACGACTTGGCACCGTTATTGAAGCCCGTATTTGCGCTCAGTGAATTTGCATGAGTGCGTAGAATGCGGAACGGCTAATAAGCGTAATTAAAGACCACATGTGCGCTCAGCGACTTAGGAGATGCATTTTAAATATGAAACTTGTTACGGAGACCTAAATCAATCAATCTCTATTTGCATGTACTGCCATTAAATCTATACAGTTAAGTTGTTGATGAAAGTTTACAAACATATTAATTTTATAAATACAAACAACAAATAATACTTTATTGAAAACTACAAGTCATATAGACATATAGAGGATATATAGAGGATAGGAGTCATGTTTTTATGACATGCCCGCGCAGAGATACGGATTTTATCTTCGAGTGTTGAAAATTTATCTCACGAGTGCGCGCAGCGAACGAGTGAGATTAATTTTTAACACGATAAGATTAAATTCGTATCTACGCGCGGCCTTGAAGAAGGCAGCATTGCCGAAATGTCGGTTTTCAGACACGAGAAACTGCGTTTAAGCTAACGTTTTCAAGTCGTTCTTTTTATAAACTCGTTAATGGGACCTTAATTAAACTTCCATAAGTGCATACAATACGGGACGGCATAGCGTCTTAGCGGATACGTTCTGAGTACGAAACTTGTTACAGAGATCTTAATTTTTCTTCATGAGTGCGTAGAATACGTGACGGCCAAACACCGTAATTAAAGCCCGTATGCCTGCTCCGCGTCTCAGCGGATGCGTTCTCAGTATCAAACTGTTACTAGGACTTGATTTAGAATTCCATACGTGTATACAATGCGGGACGACTGGGCACCGTTATTGAAGCCCGTATTTGCGCTCAGTGGATTTCCATGAGTGCGTAGAATGCGGGACGGCTAACAAGCGTAATTAAATACCATATGTGCGCTAAGCGTCTTAGCGGATGCATTTTAAATATGAAACTTGTTACGGAGACCTAAATCAATCAATCTCTATTTACATGTACTGCCATTAAATCTATAATATAATTGTTGATGAAAATTTACAAACATATTAATTGATAAATACAAACAACAAATAATACTTTATTGAAAACTACAAGTCATATAGACATATAGAGGATATATAGACGATAGGAGTCATATAGAGGATATTACATGGCCGCGCGGAGATACGGCTTTATCTTCGAGTGGTGAAAAAGTATCTCACGAGTGAGCGCAGCGAACGAGTGAGATTAATTTTTACACGAGAAGATTAAATTTGTATCTACGCGCGGCCTTGAAGAAGGCAGCATTGCCAAATGTCGGTTTTCACATACGAGAAAAACAGCGTTTAAGCTAACATTTTCAAGTCGTTCTTATTATAAACTTGTTAATGGGACCTTAATTAACTTCCATAAGTGCATACAATACGGGACGGCATAGCGTCTTAGCGGATACGTTCTGAGTACGAAACTTGTTACTGAGATCTTAATTTTTCTTCCATGAGTGCGTAGAATACGTGACGGCCAAACACCGTAATTAAGCCCGTATGCCTGCTCTGCGTCTCAGCGGATGCGTTCTCAGAATCAAACTTGGACTTGATTTAGAATTCCGTAAGTGTATACAATACGGGACGACTTGGCACCGTTATTGAAGCCCGTATTTGCGCTCAGTGAATTTGCATGAGTGCGTAGAATGCGGAACGGCTAATAAGCGTAATTAAAGACCACATGTGCGCTCAGCGACTTAAATTTTAAATATGAAATGTTACGGAGACCTAAATCAATCAATCTCTATTTGCATGTACTGCCATTAAATCTATACAGTTAAGTTGTTGATGAAAATTACAAACATATTAATTTATAAATACAAACAACAAATAATACTTTATTGAAAACTACAAGTCATATAGACATATAGAGGATATATAGAGGATAGGAGTCATGTTTTTATGACATGCCCGCGCAGAGATACGGATTTTATCTTCGAGTGTTGAAAATTATCTCACGAGTGCGCGCAGCGAACGAGTGAGATTAATTTTTAACACGATAAGATTAAATTCGTATCTACGCGCGGCCTTGAAGAAGGCAGCATTGCCGAAATGTCGGTTTTCAGACACGAGAAACAGCGTTTAAGCTAACATTTTCAAGTCGTTCTTTTTATAAACTCGTTAATGGGACCTTAATTTAAACTTCCATAAGTGCATACAATACGGGACGGCATAGCGTCTTAGCGGATACGTTCTGAGTACGAAACTTGTTACAGAGATCTTATTTTTCTTCCATGAGTGCGTAGAATACGTGACGGCCAAACACCGTAATTAAAGCCCGTATGCCTGCTCCGCGTCTCAGCGGATGCGTTCTCAGTATCAAACTTGTACTAGGACTTGATTTAGAATTCCATACGTGTATACAATGCGGGACGACTGGGCACCGTTATTGAAGCCCGTATTTGCGCTCAGTGGATTTCCATGAGTGCGTAGAATGCGGGACGGCTAACAAGCGTAATTAAATACCATATGTGCGCTAAGCGTCTTAGCGGATGCATTATAAATATGAAACTTGTTACGGAGACCTAAATCAATCAATCTCTATTTACATGTACTGCCATTAAATCTATAAATTAATTTGTTGATGAAAATTTACAAACATATTAATTGTATAAATACAAACCACAAATAATACTATATTGAAAACTACAAGTCATATAGACATATAGAGGATATATAGACGATAGGAGTCATATAGAGGATATTACATGGCCGCGCGGAGATACGGATTTTATCTTCGAGTGGTGAAAAAGTATCTCACGGTGAGCGCAGCGAACGAGTGAGATTAATTTTTAACACGAGAAGATTAAATTTGTATCTACGAGCGGCCTTGAAGAAGGCAGCATTGCCAAATGTCGGATTTTCACATCCGAGAAACAGCGTTTAAGCTAACATTTTCAAGTCGTTCTTATTATAAACTTGTTAATGGGACCTTAATTTAAACTTCCATAAGTGCATACAATACGGGACGGCATAGCGTCTTAGCGGATACGTTCTGAGTACGAAACTTGTTACTGAGATCTTAATTTTTCTTCCATGAGTGCGTAGAATACGTGACGGCCAAACACCGTAATTAAAGCCCGTATGCCTGCTCTGCGTCTCAGCGGATGCGTTCTCAGTATCAAACTTGTTACTTGATTTAGAATTCCGTAACTGTATACAAGACGGGACGACTTGGCACCGTTATTGAAGCCCGTATTTGCGCTCAGTGAATTTGCCATGAGTGCGTAGAATGCGGAACGGCTAATAAGCGTAATTAAAGACCACATGTGCGCTCAGCGTCTTAGGAGATGCATTTTAAATATGAAACTTGTTACGGAGACCTAAATCAATCAATCTATTTACATGTACTGCCATTAAATCTATACAGTTAAGTTGTTGATGAAAGTTTACAAACATATTAATATTATAAATACAAACAACAAATAATACTTTATTGAAAACTACAAGTCATATAGACATATAGAGGATATATAGAGGATAGGAGTCAGATAGAGGATATTACATGGCCGCGCGGAGATACGGACTTTATCTTCGAGTGAGATTAATTTTTAACACGGGAAGATTAAATTCGTATTACGCGCGGCCTTGAATAAGGCAGCATTGCCGAAATGTCGGTTTTGACATACGACAAACAGCGTTTAAGCTAACATTTTCAAGTCGTTCTTATTATAAACTTGTTAATGGAACCTTAATTGTTACTAGGACTTGATTTAGAATTCCGTAAGTGTATACAATACGGGACGACTTGGCACCGTTATTGAAGCCCGTATTTGCGCTCAGTGGATTTCCATGAGTGCGTAGAATGGGGACGGCTAACAAGCGTAATTAAATACCATATGTGCGCTAAGCGTCTTAGCGGATGCATTATAAATATGAAACTTGTTACGGAGACCTAAATCAATCAATCTCTATTTACATGTACTGCCATTAAATCTATACATATAATTTGTTGATGAAAATTTACAAACATATTAATTGTATAAATACAAACCACAAATAATACTTATTGAAACTACAAGTCATATAGACATATAGAGGATATATAGACGATAGGAGTCATGAGGATATTACATGCCCGCGCAGAGATACGGATTTATCTTCGAGTGTTGAAAATTTATCTCACGAGTGCGCGCAGCGAACGAGTGAGATTAATTTTTAACACGAGAAGATTAAATTCGTATCTACGCGCGGCCTTGAAGAAGGCAGCATTGCGAAATGTCGGTTTTCACACACGAGAAACTGCGTTTAAGCTAACGTTTTCAAGTCGTTCTTTTTATAAACTCGTTAATGGGACCTTAATTAAACTTCCATAAGTGCATACAATACGGGACGGCATAGCGTCTTAGCGGATACGTTCTGAGTACGAAACTTGTTACAGAGATCTTAATTTTTCTTCCATGAGTGCGTAGAATACGTGACGGCCAAACACCGTAATTAAAGCCCGTATGCCTGCTCTGCGTCTCAGCGGATGCGTTCTCAGTATCAAACTTGTTACTAGGACTTGATTTAGAATTCCATACGTGTATACAATGCGGGACGACTGGGCACCGTTATTGAAGCCCGTATTGCGCTCAGTGGATTTCCATGAGTGCGTAGAATGCGGGACGGCTAACAAGCGTAATTAAATACCACCATATGTGCGCTAAGCGTCTTAGCGGATGCATTATAAATATGAAACTTGTTACGGAGACCTAAATCAATCAATCTCTATTTACATGTACTGCCATTAAATCTATAAATATAATTGTTGATGAAAATTTACAAACATATTAATTTATAAATACAAACAACAAATAATACTATATTGAAAACTACAAGTCATATAGACATATAGAGGATATATAGACGATAGGAGTCATATACAGGATATTACATGGCCGCGCGGAGATACGGATTTTATCTTCGAGTGTGAAAATTTATCTCACGAGTGAGCGCAGCGAACGAGTGAGATTAATTTTTAACACGAGAAGATTAAATTCGTATCTACGCGCGGCCTTGAAGAAGCAGCATTGCCAAATGTCGGTTTTCACATACGAGAAACAGCGTTTAAGCTAACATTTTCAAGTCGTTCTTATATAAACTTGTTAATGGGACCTTAATTTAAACTTCCATAAGTGCATACAATACGGGACGGCATAGCGTCTTAGCGGATACGTTCCGAGTACGAAACTTGTTACTGAGATCTTAATTTTTCTTCCATGAGTGCGTAGAATACGTGACGGCCAAACACCGTAATTAAAGACCGTATGCCTGCTCGCGTCTCAGCGGATGCGTTCTCAGTATCAAACTTGTTACTGATTAGAATTCCGTAAGTGTATACAATATACGGGACGACTTGGCACCGTTATTGAAGCCGTATTTGCGCTCAGTGAATTTCCATGAGTGCGTAGAATGCGGAACGGCTAATAAGCGTAATTA